>BMAO01023769.1:0-77110 GCA_019973975.1 Trichonephila clavata
CGAAAGGAGGGAAGACTTTTCTACGCGCACTCGCTTGTGAGGAATATAAAGCTAGGACATTTATTTCTTTTCAGGTCATAGACTAATATTTCCACATTTTATTGATTTTTTTAGTTCTCACTTGGAATATTTTCCGATGAAAGTTATGTATTAAAACGCTAGAATGATGTCTAATATTTTCCCGGAAAAGGGACAAATATCACTCGTGAAAGGCTCATAACAGTAGAAGAAAAATCTAAGGGAAAAAAACTGACTCAATGTAAAATAATTTTACCAGATAAAATAAAAAAAAACTTTACTTGCAAAGAAAATAATTTCAATCAAATAAAACATAAAAAGAAACATTTACTTGTAAAGAAAATATGAAAAGTAAAAAACCATTAGAGCATATTATGAAAAAATGCATGCAAAAATATATACAAATATAGAAATGACAAACAGTTTTAGACACCACAGTAAGTATAAAGCAAAAATAGAGATTCTGGATTATATGTTAAAAATATATATTAATTAAAATAATTCATTTCATTCAATATTCAAAATAAAAATAATTTCAATGAATTAAAATATAAAAAAGAAACATTTACTTGCAAAGAAAATATGAAAAGTAAAGCATTAGAGGCATATTATTATATAAAAAACTGTATGCAAAATATACACAAATATAGAAATGACGCAAACAGTTTAAGACATCATAGTAATTTATATAGCAAATATAGATTTTAGATTATACACTAAATATATTATATATGCACTAGTAAATACACTTACCTATAAATAATCTTGGGGAAAAAAATCTTTCATGGAATATATCATTAATGAGGCAACATACTGATAAGGTTCAAATTCGGAATCTTTTGCAATTGTGATGATATTATTTAACTATTAATTACATTATTTATGCATTAAAATTAAATATATGCTACGGTAAAACAACTAAAATCAAACAAAAGTTTTGAAATTAAAAAAAATAACATTTTACATACTTTGAATGCTAAAATCTTTATGAAAATAATTTAAACAAATAACGTAAATAAATGGAATTTTTCTTCAAATAATGTAAACAATTAAACATGTTCATAAAATGTATAAAGTATAAAAAAAAATAATTACTAGGATATGCATGCACAATGAATAATATTCGAATCGATAATTAAAGATTTAAATAAAGCAGAAAAATATAAAATAATTTAATTGGCCTTAAATTTCTTTATTTTTCGGTTATCCTTGACAGTTAAAATTTCTTCACTGCGCTTTTTTGAATAAATATTTAAACATATATTCCCGAATGTAATGAATATTTTTTTAAAATATGAAAACGCAGGTATGGTACAATTCACACAAGGTGAATGAAACGAATGCAAAACATTCCACAACTCGTGTAATTCCAGATATGCTTGTGTTATGCTTGTAAAGCAAGATAACTGGCAATCAACTTTAAGAAACTTTGATACAAATGTTTTCGATATTAGCAAATTAAAAATGAAATATTGCGTTGAAATGACTTTCATAACAATATCTGTGGGCATTTTTATATAAACCTCCTCTATCCAGAAGTCTCAAATATTTTGCCTCTTCGACAGTTTCTGAGTCGAAATTAATCGGTTTGTCTAAACAAATGTATATTTGCAATCGGAGCATTCGAATTTTATATTGTGCACGCAATAACCCGCTATGTACATTAAAACTTGATACTCTTCTATTGAAATATCATCTGATTTATTTGTAGTGTTTTAATATTCTTTGAAATCCTTAATATCTACTTTAACATTAAATATCTCACCTGAATGATTAGAAATTAAATTTTTAGTGAAATAGTACCATATTTATCGAGTGCAAAGTTAACACACTTTTAATGCGCAACTTCTTTTCAGCTTGCAAAATTTCTTGCACAGTAATATGATAATTTGATCCGGACATTTGTCTGTATTGCCCAAATCTAGCTTCTAAATTATCAGTTTGGAACTTTCCAGTTAAAACATATTTGAAATTCTGCTCCATCAAAAGATACTTTATTAGTTCTGGGATGGTATTTACTGTATGTCTCAAAGCAAAAAATGTTTCCTGGCTGAAACAACCTTCTCGTTTATTTTGTTTAAAATTTTTCCAGCAGTCCAGCCACTGAACAAATTTTGAAAAAAAAGTGAATCTATCATCATCTATTGACGAAAATGGAACACTGTTTTTCAATCTAAGATTTTGACCCTTAGTTGGATTTTTAATATTCATTATTTGCCAGAAATATAAAATATGTTTGATGAATATTGCAGTGTCCCTAAACATTTCTGGGTAGCCTATAATTTATCTTGTAATATATTAAGTGCAGTCACATTGTTTTCTTCAAAAACTTTTAAAACTAATTTAACATTTTGTTTTTCAATATTTGTTGGTTTCAAAGTTTTTAAACATAATTTAGGAGCTAATTTAACAATATTGTTCATTTCTTCGTTATAAATTTTAAATAATGATGAAAAAGATGCTTTTTGGATTTGAGAAAATTCTGAAGGATCAGGATACATTAAAGAAGAATCAGCATCTTTCTGATTCAACCAATTATTTCGTATAGATTTGATAAGATGTACTGAATCAAAAATAAGTTGCAATTTTTTTGTATTATTAGCTGGATTCTGAATAACACTCTTTATGGTATCATTACACAATTTAGAAAAACAATTTCTATTTACTCTGTTATTATCACTTATAATACAAACAACTGAAAAACCTACCTTTTCCATTAGTGACAAAACTTCTAAGGTCATAGAATGCAAATCTTCAGCATTCATGTTTTTTACAGGGTTCAGTGATACTATTTCTTTATTTTTACTCAATAAAGAAGAGTATAAAAAACATTGAATTGTAGTAGCTGCATCTCCTTTCCCTCTCTGTAAGTCCTACAATTTTATTACACTTATATGTAATCGCTGATTTGATGAAAATTTCATCAATTTGTAATATTACGTGTTTCTCGTGGTCTTTGAGTTCTTTACATTTACCTCGTAGATAAATTTCATTCGCCAAAGTTGACAAACCTGGAGTAACATTTAATCCAGATGCAACTCTCTGTAACTGTCTCAAACTTGGAAGAATTATATTCCCCTTATCCCTTACATAGGAATAGCATGCAGTAGATTTAATGTACATGCAGAAAGAAAAAAAACATTAAATTACTGCTATACTTACGGCCATGTTTATTTGTATTTAATAATTTCATTTGCTCTAAAATAAAATTTGCCGCCTCAAAATTTTCAGCATTACAATTTTCAATGTACTTCTCCCAAGATTGAATAGCCATAACATGATCAGGAATAGAATTAATAGAACAGATTTTCTCAAAGACATTTACTGTATTAAGAATATTTAGCAATTCACTGAAATATGTTAATCTAGGAGGATTATTAAGAATTTTTCCTATAGAAGGTATATTTAATTGACGATTATTATTAAATATAACTATAGAGAGATCTGTATTTATTTTCAGGGATTTTAAAATAGAAGGACAATTTTCCCAATTAATAAAAAGAAATGTTATGCAACTTTCACAATCATGTTTTAGAACATTATTTTTAGATAAGAAATCAGATATAGGATTTTCTCGCATTAACACGTTTTCTTTTAAATATTCAAAACTGGTAATTTCATCTATACATCTATACATCTATACATATAAATAAAATTGAAGTGTCTGTTTGTAATTTCAAATTAGCAGCTTTTTACTTAATGCACTAAAAGTATATACGGTACTCATAACAAAAAACCAATTTTTAAAATTTTTGTCTGTCTGTCTGTCTGTCTGTCTGTTTGTTCCGGCTAATCTCGGAAACGGCTGGTGCGATTTTAAAAATTCTTTCACTAATGGAAAGCTACATTAACGGGGAGTAACATAGGCTATATTTTATTCCCGTATTCTTACGGGAACGGAAACTATACGGGTGAACGTGAAACTGAATGCCAAGATGAACGCCAAATTGAACGCCAAGCTGAGCTAATGAAGTCGTTGTTTTGGTTACTGGCGACCGATGCTCTTCATGAGACATAACAGCGTTACGCGCACATTATAATTCGCTGACACGTGCCATAATTTTTTTTTTATGATAGTTATCTCACTGTTCAGTTAAGTAGAGCATCGGCTGTTTCGGATGCACTTTTAAAAATAATAAATCAAGGCTTCATAAGCAAAAAGCAATGTAAGAAACAAAAAATTGATAAGTTTTAATCCTTTCTCTTTTTTTTATTTACATTTTTAGTCACATTTAAACAATAGTTATTATTTGCTTGATGTTTATATTGTAATCGAAGAATAATAATTTTCAAGGTATCTTTCATTTTTCTACCTCTCTGTTTTTCTTAATTCAAATTGTTCTTAATTTCTTAATTGTGAGTTTTTTTCATTCGTTATATTTAAGCTTTTTTAAACTTTAACAGTTGAACTTCAAGTATAATAATTAGAAATTAATGTTAAACATTGTTAGGTTTTTATTCATGAAAATATTTCAGATTTTGATAAATTACTCTTAGGTTATTTTATTTAGTTAACTGCGTAGGTAGTTGTTTCTAAAATAATTCAAATTGTTCTTAATTTCTTAATTGTGAGTTTTTTTAATTCGTTATATTTAAGCTGTTTTAAACTTTAACAGCTGAACTTTAAGTATAATAATTAGAAATCGATGTTAAACATTGTTAGGTTTTTATTCATGAAAATATTTCAGATTTTGATAAAAAACATAGCATTTATGATGATGTTCACAATCTCAATATAAAGGAAGATTCGTGGTTGTGTGAAAGATCCATTTTAGCACCTATAAACGACCAGGTTACTGCGCTTAATCAGCGCATGTTAAATAAGCTTCCTGGTGAATCACAAACATACCTTTCCATCAATACAGTTTGCAATCCGGATGAAACGGTTAGTTATCCAACAGAATTTTTAAACAGTATAATTGTGCCTGGTCTACCTCCTCACAAGCTAGAACTTAAGATTGGCGTTCCCATCATACTACTCCGTAATTTAAACCCACCAAAACTTTGCAATGGTACTAGGTTGCGAGTAGTGTCATTGCAAAGAAACGTTATAGAAGGTCGTATAATATCCGGATGCGGAAAAGGTAACATAGTACTTATACCACGAATTCCCATAATACCATCGAATTTCCCGTTTGAATTCAAAAGACTACAATTCCCTGTAAGTGTCAGCTTTGCTATGACAATTAACAAGTCACAAGGGCAAACGTTAAGCAAAGTTGACATAGATTTAACTAAGAGTTGCTTTTCACATGGCCAACTATACGTAGCATGTTCACGTGCGAGGAATGCCACTGGCGTTTTTGTTTTAGCTCAAGAAAATCGTACACCAAATATTGTATATAAAGAGATTTTTCAATAAATTTAATACTGGTATATAGAGAGGATGTTCAATAAATTTATACGAAAAAAACCACACAAAAATTTAAAAAAAAACAAAGAAAATAAAAAAAAACAATAAACACCAAAAAGCAGAAGGAACACAAAAATATAAAAACAAAACATTGATTCACAAAGTAAAAAAAATGACATTAAACTATCTCTCTCTCTATATATATATATAGCGTGTATGTATTTCTTAACGTGGAATACAGAATTATTAAGTTTTCGTAAGATCTGTGAATTGAACAAAACACTTTTTTGTAAATTTCTACGTGAACGAAGTCGCGGGTAACAGCTAGTCTTTCTTAATAAAATTAGTCAACAGTTGTTCGTCTAATTGTTTCATTTTTTCCATTCGTTGAATTGTCACTGAGCGTTCTTTAATTGTTTCATTCAAATAAGATGGACAACCAGGGAAAATGCAAGGATATGCATTCTCTGATAATTTTGGATACACTCTAGGTATTTCAATAACAGTATCAGTCTTGTCTGTAATTTTATGTTTTCTTACAATGAAAGATTCAGGGAAATGTTTAATGACACTACACTATTGTTAGTGTTTTTAAAATCCCTTGGAATTTTCTTTTTCCAAGTTTGTAACAACTGTTCATCTTTTGGGAAACGAAACACGTAGGGCTGCCCTGGTTTGTTAGAGATACAATTTGGTACACAACAATAACGAGGCATTTTTTATAAAATGTGTGCAGCTTTAGGTTAAGTTATGAAAAAAGTTTTAAGATAACTAAGATTTGACAGAATAAAAAAATATAACATTAAACTCTAACTTCTCATAAAACAAAATATCTTAATTTACAAATAATTAAGGATGTTGGCACATATTTTATTTTACATAAAGCATATTTTACATAAAGCATAATAAAATAAGCATCAATTTATTATACCATGTCCTCAAGAAGAAAAGAACAAATTCAATAATAACACAAAAGTAAAGTTACACAATAATATAAATATCGTACCTTTCTTTATGGTATATAAAGGAGTAATCCTGAATGGTAAAGTTATCCTGAACTTCCTGAAAAAACAGTAAAGTTATCCTGAAAAAACACACTTCGGAACAGATATTAACTTTGTCAACATACAAGATGGAAGCGTGAGTAATCGTGGGTCCCGCCAAAACAAAACATCATTCCCTCCATTGGTCACATGACTAGAGCTAGCTCTCTGACTGGCGAAGCCTTCTTATTTAGAAAGCCTTGCTTCTACTCCCCTCCGAGGAAGGAACTTCGGCCTTGAACCCCCATGAGAGAAAAGCGACAAAGAAGCACTCCAGCTAAAACTGTTGTTCCTACCCTCCTTCTCATGTGTCGCTGACGGATCTACATTTTCTGCTTCCTTTCAGAAACACAGAAAGAGAAAAAGCACAGCTCATTGAGCTGGTGCATCGTTATCTCTTGAGTTAGAAAGAGAAAGGGTCTTTTTGTATAACTAGTATAGCCGGCAAGTTTCCAGTGTTTCAACAAAATGATGGACAATACTACCCTATGCAGGAATCACTTCCTGGAAACACTTTAAAAGTTTTCAGGCAGCGACCATAAATCTTGGTTGTCCTTCTGCCTTCTCAAATGGGAAGAGTCAGTTAAATGTTTAACCCCCCCCCCTCGGTTTTCCATTTTACTTAGCATCGATAAAAGTCAAATTCTCATCTTGGATAATGTAGCACTTACAAAATTGCATAAGAAAATGAAATTCTCATGAAAAATGCAAGGAAGGGGGGGGGGGAACATGGAAAAGCCCCGACAGTAAGGAGTAAAATCGAAGTGCCAATTATAAGAAAAACGTCAAAAATAGAAAGTTGTAAAATATATATCAGCCAGCGATACAAGTGGCACATTTCCAATACTAAAATTATACAAAAGAAATTTATTTGACTCCTTTTGTGTGAAAACTAAAAAAAAATTCTGAGGAGAAATGAGTTTAGTAATTATAATTCTTTCTGAATATTTATATGGAGTTGAAAAAAGAAAACAATACTTTTTTAAAAAAAAAACAAACCATTTTATATTTCAGTCTAAGCCTGAGAATCATGTGTAATGAATTCAGTCTCTTGTATCTGAAGTCAATGGAGAATCCCAGTATGTTGGATTTAAATTCACAAAAAATTATTATAAAAATACTGTAAATCTATTTAACATAAAGAATTGATTTGTGTTTGATCTGTATAGAAAAACAAACTATTGATGAGTTTTATTGAAATTCAATTAAAATATTCTTTACTATCTAGACTGAAATAAAAGCTTTGTCCGAAATCATAGAATTAAGATGTCCATCTTAATAAACATATTTTGTTTATATTTTTTTTCAAGAACATTTGTTTTCCATTTTCTTGTTAATTAGTGTTGCAAAGTGATAGTAAAATTTTTCCAGCTTTTTTCCCCAGCAGTCTCTGATAGCGAGTTTTGCCACGGTAGCCAAGTGGTCAAGGTATCGGAACATGGCAGGTATGCCATGAGTTCGAGCCTAGTACCACTAAAGACCCGCGGTGTAGGGGAGCAATGCACGTTAAATCTGTCGAGAGTTCAAACGTCCTCCCGTTGGTGTGGTAGTTAGGAGAGGGGGTACTAGCTCAGGTGCCGTCCTCGTCACTTGACCGTGGTTCAAAATGACGAGGTCTGTCACCAAAAGCCCTCGTGTAGCAGAACAGAGTGACGTTAATATTCACTCACTCACTGATAGCGAATTTTTTCTCTTTGTGAAGCTTCAATTATTCCTACATAAAAAAAAAATTTAAGAATTAAATAAATTTGACATTTTTAATTAATATGACAATTGCCTAAAATTATTGCAAATTTTAATACATCTTTCGCAACAGGCAATACATTTAAAAAAATTGAATTATTCTCAAATTATGCATAATTTATTGACAAAAGAATGAAATAAACTATTTAAAATATATTTAAATAATTAAAAAAGTTCGATTGTATTAATTTTAAAAATAAATTTTAGAAAATATATAGCACACTAATGCGTATTTCTGGCGCGGTAGTTTTTTTTTAAAAAAAAAGAAAGAAAGCTATAGAAATTATTAGAAATATTCCCCAAATTTCAATCGGACAGATAGTTGCATTTTTAAGAATAGCATTAAAACTGCGTTTGTACTTGTATAAATGAATTTTGAAAAACGGAATGCAAAGGATAAAACATTTTAATTTGATTATTTTCTCCCTATAGTGAATGTGGTGTTGTGTGGCATTAGAAGAATGATATACCATCTTTCGTCATCGTCTTCTCATCAAAACAATTTACAGAGTTAACATTTCCATTAATTAAATATTGATTAACATATTTTAAATTTGAAACAAGTCTGAAATGTGTAAATAAAATTATTCAAGAATGTAGTTTATTTTAGAACTGCAATAGTAAATAAGATGATCAAGTGTATCCACTAAAAATTTGCCATATTTTGATATTAAGGGGGGGGGGACTAGGAAAAATTGAGTGATTAAAATATTCTTTTTTTTTTTTTTAATAAGACATATCTTCAAAATAACTAAAACCTGCTTATAACAATTGACAATCCATGCGTAATTCAATTCAAGTTACCTATTGAAGGAAAACGAACAAAAGAAGGTAAAAAATTGTATTAATCTTTCACAGAAAAAGTTCCAAAATTTAAAAAAATGAAGAAAAGTATAAATTTTTTTCACTAAAATAAAATTTTTAGTAAAAAATTTTATTATTTTTTTTTTAGTATTTTATTTGCAGATTTGTATAAATCAAATATTGATTTTTACCTTAAAAGTTATTATATGAAGTAATCAAAAATAGTTTTATTGTAAAAATATTATATAAAAAAATAATACAAATAAAGAATATATAAAATATACAGCATGTAATAAATAAAGAAGATAAGAGAAAAAACTTTAAAAAATTAAACTTTTTCAATACTATTTTCTCAAATTTCTATAATTTTTAATTTTACATTAAAGTAACAAAAATTACTAAATTTCAAAAAATATCAAGTGTCCCAAAAGAAAATTGGAATTTTTACTTTTAAAAGGAATTAAATAAATAAGGAACTGTGTTTTTATGACCTTTAATATGCATAAAAAATTTCTATTTTAATTTCTTCAAACACTAAAAATATTATCCTAAGAATCTTTAAAAATTTATTATGCAAAATAAGCTCAAAACTGACATTAAAAATTCATTCCTTTTTATGTATTCTCATTATAAAATGTAATTATATTTCGGACTATATTATCTTGCGGAAGAACCGAACTCCACCACTTATTTCTAGTTCTAAATTACTTCGTGTTGCGCTAACTCTGTGACGTAGCCAGAAGTAAGAAGATCTAACAGACGGCAGCCACATTAGAATGATACTGGCGCTGCTTGGCGCTTTTGGCGTATTTTGAAGCGTGAAAAAGCCCCTGTTTCTAAAGACATCCCAAAAATGTCGAAATTTGCATGCTTTCCAGCGTTTGATATTTCTTTCGAGAAGTTTAAAAACTTGACTTAACTACCCATTTAGAACCGGCTTTGCGAAAATGGAAGCTTAAATTCTGAATTTTCTTAAAAACATTTTTCTGGTTATTTTTCAGTTGAACTAAAATTTTAATTTTATATTTCATACTTTAATTGTTAATTATAAATTAATTTTATTTTCAATTAGCAAGATTTTCACACCTAGATCAAAGGATTTTATTTTCATATTTTGACGAAAAAAAATTGAAACTTGGATCCTTAATGGGCTAATGATAGTTTAAATGATTAGTTTGGATTTGGTATGAAAGTTAGTAGAGGGAAGTAGTAGCTCAGATGTCGATCTTGTCATCAACCCATGGTTCAAAAGAGCCTTTGTGTTGCTTCCAAGTGCGATAAATATAACCTTTCAATCAGTTATTGGTGATGCAACCTATGTATCAATAGAGTAAGATTAATAATAATTAATAACATTATAGGTATCTGGTTCTAAAGCTTTTAACTTTTGTTGTGTTATCTTGATCCCTCTTAGGCAAGGGGGAGAAATAGCATCCCCATTCAATTTACAAATAGAAATACATAAATATATATACTTTTATTTTCTTATAACTAAGGCTAATCTTACCACTAAGTGTTAATAAAGTATTGCACTTTCTATCAAGTAAATCAAGATTTCGCCTGGCATGGCTTAATCAGGAATTCCATGATCTGAATGCAACACTGTGGTATGATTGGGAATGTTCATTTTTATGAGAAACAAAAGTAAAGTTAATACTTTTTTTAATACATGGTAATGGGCAGTAGTGTACACAAACTATTTTTATTATAAGGGTTATACTAAAAAAACACACATCCAAAAACACCAAGACGTAATTTTTATGATAAAATTAAAAAGTTTGTTCGTCTGGGGGGGGGGTGAACCCTAATCTTCTGTACTCCTCTTATAATGGGATTTCTGATTAAAAGTTTGATCAGGTTGTTTGATTATTCAAATATAAAAAAGAGAGGAAAAATCTGTGAAACTCTCTCTTCCATGTTATTTTTCTTCCAATAAACAAAGTAGAACTATTTCATTTATTAATCAAACGATAATCATTTATCGTTTGCTACAGAGAAATGCATTAAAAATGCACACAAAGGTATCAGTATATGTGTTTTATGCAACTGCTAGGAATCAGTTTATTTGCATTTTACTAAAGATAGGAAAAAAAAAATTAAGCAGACACTTTATTTATATAGTTTAGTTTATAAAACTAAAACTTCGGACTAAATTTAATTCTAAAAATTAAAATGGAATAGATTATTGGACAAACTAGTTTAAAATGAGAATAAATAAGTCTTTCACACATAGAAAAAATCACTTTAAGATAATATTTTCACATTTTAAAATATCACTTGCATGTACAAATTCAATCTGAAAGAAGAACGATTTCATTTACTTTTAAAATGTATATTAATATTATCGATAAATATATATTATAAAAAAACATATTATAATTTTCTTAACATAAAACAATTTTCTTTATTTATAATTGACTTCATTGTAGTTTACATAAAGATTTAAATCGAACTATATAATTCATCTTCAAAGTAGTATTATTAATTGTAATTGATTTTATAATAATTTTTTAATTTGTACTTTAGTTCCTCATTTACTTATTTCAAAAATATACTTTTCTTCTACAAAACTAATTCCATAAAAATAAATTAGAACCAATTATTAATTTTATAAAGAAAATTAGATGCGCGACAGAATTAAACTATTACGCTCAAGATATGGAAGAAATATTGTCTGAAACGCAATCCGAAAAAATCCAAAATAGAGATAATTTTTATATTTCAATGAATCACCAGGGCATCGAAAAATGCTATGACGCCAAACTAGGCAACTTGGAATAATGATTGCATTGCACATCTACCAATGACAAGCAACCTCTTTTCCTCTGACCATGCGGAAGAGAAATGCCCGAGGCGAGAGCAACTCAAAAAGTGCTCTTTATTTAACGCCATGCCTGTTTTTGTTGGTATTATGTGTGTGTTATATTGTGCGGTTGCTTTTGATGAATAATTGTTTCTTTTTCGCTGCTTTGAATCTAATGAGGAAGCTTTGAAAATGACAACGAAAGCCGCTTATTTAGAGCATTATTTAGACAGTCAGTAAAAAATATATATAATTTGAACTTCTGAGAAATAATTAGCAATGAATAACAGTTAACCCGTATTTTATTGTGTTTACTTTCAGGTTTAGAAACTTTACCATCAGAGTTGCAGAGGAATTTCAGATTGATGCAAGATTTGGATACTCGAGCGCATGGTACTTCTTATTTTATTCATAGCTATATTTTTAGTGTATCAGCATCATACTTTTATAATAAATAGTAATCGTATATTTACTGTCATAATCTAAAGAAGCTTGTTTGTTAAAATTACGTTAGTTATACACAAGAATTCGTTACACACACATATATATTTAAAAAAAATTTTTCCGTGTAAAATATAAGTAATGCTGAATCTTGTGGTTTCTTAAAAGAATTTTTACTATGCATATAAGTTCAAATGTTTAAACTAGTAATTTATAACAATCAATTAAATCATTTTACATTGTTGGATATCTTTTATTTGAATGATTACTGTTTGCCTTTGGATGAAGTCAATTAAATTTGATACCACCAAGCGGTATGGATGTGGAAGGACTAAAATTTCTGCTATGATTGATGAATTTACTTCTAGTAAGTCATAAAGAGTATTGCATGAAACACAAGGTCTTTTTTACAGCAGTGTCTGATGGCAATTAATACAAACTAAAAATTTTATTCCATTGTGGTCACTTTGTGCCTGCAAAGTTTCTAATTCAAAAGTGACAGTTTTGTATTTTCATATTTGATTGGGACTATATTAGCCAACTCATGGCTATTATAAATAGTGGATATCCTTTGGACATTTAATATTATTTTAGGCAGATAATACTGAACTAATACTGGGGCAGGAGAGATGCAGTTAATTATTTGGAAAAATAAAAGGAACTTAAGGGGCTGATTTCTGATATCTGAGCGAAATGTGCAATGTTGTTGCCAAGATGGGCAATAACATTGCTATATGGTTGCCTTGATACTTTTATCACATGGTAATATGGTTGTCATGGGCATGATGTATATTGTTTTTTTGGTGGCAACCCTATTAATTTCATACAATTTTCATTTGATTTCTTTAAAAATATAACCATTTTCATTGCAATCATTCTTTAAGCTACTGCTTCAGTTTTCTGTTGCATTTTGTGCTGTTTTCCGATATAGATATTTCTAATATCTTTGGTGAGTACCAGGATATTTAAAAAAAAAAAAGGACTATGCTTTTAATTATTGGGGCACAAATTGTGCATTTCCACTTTATTATACTTTTAAATAATGCATTTTTAAACATTTTTTGTTTGATGAAATTCATTAAAAGAACTCGAAGTTTTTGGAATATTGTAAGTTGACAACAATTATGGATGTTCATGATTGATTAATTTTAATATATATTATGTTATTATATTATGTATAATATAAGTATATAATACAATTATTAAAAAGTAATTATTATATTATATGATTGTTATTATGTACTTCACTTAGCGGTAGGTGCCCGGAAGCCAGAATGAGTTCGTAATCTCACCATAATATCTATATAAAAATCGCCAAATCCAAAGAAAAATCGGCAAATCAAAAGGCAAACCAATTAATTCAACCTATACTACACTTGAGCCTACTGTTCGAATTAATTGGGGCAAACATATTTTTCTTGTCTGAGTTGGTATGTGATTACCAGTGATGTCACAATCTGCTACAAAATGGTTATATCTGCTTAGAGGTAGTGTGAGGGATTGACTTTGATAATAATTTACTCGTTTGACTGGTTTTAGAGTATCAGTATCAGCTCATATGCGGGCATTTCAGTGTGGCAGCTGCTGGTTATAACTTTGCATTACATGTAATATGTATTTTTGCTTGGTTCAAAGATGGATATTATTCTGAGGAAAAGTTCTAAAAGAATCGCTCTTAACAAACATACTTCTATGACTGTGAGAGGTATAGCTATGGCAGTTTGTACATGTAAATCAAGTGTTATAAGAATCTTAAGATTATTTCAAGGTTTCTGAACATTCTCTCCAAAAATAAAAGGAAAATATAGGCACAGGTGGAAAACCACTCCAAGAACTGATAAAATTTTCATAAGATATTACA
This sequence comes from Trichonephila clavata, assembly GCA_019973975.1. Classification (NCBI taxonomy): domain Eukaryota; kingdom Metazoa; phylum Arthropoda; class Arachnida; order Araneae; family Nephilidae; genus Trichonephila; species Trichonephila clavata. Next base: position 14,067 of record BMAO01023769.1, read on the forward strand.
AAATAAATCCAAGGGAGACAAGCACAGACCTTTGAAAGGATTTATTGGATCATAGTGTTGAAGTGAGTACCTCAATTGTATGCAAAAAGCTTAAGAAAGTTGGTTGTAAGGCAACAAGCTCCCAGGAAAATACAATTTCTAAATCAGAAAATGATGGAACATTTAGCTTTGGTCAAAAATATTGATATTGGACTGTTAACAACTGGAAAAAGGTAATATTTTCAGTCAGGAAACACATTTATTTGTGCAGGGATACAAATGAAGTACCTTAAGACAAAGTGAAGGGGAAAGTGTGCTACCAGATCATGCCCAACAGACTGTAAAACACTCTTCTGAAGTGATGTTTTGGGTTTTTTTTTTACAACAAATGCACTGGAAACTTAGTTTCTCTTAAAGCATGATGAATTCTGTCAAATACATGGAAATATTATGCAGTCGAATTGATCAATTCTTGATAACATTTGACAGAGCATTTCAACAGGAATTGGCTCTTTGTCACCATTTGATATTAGTCCAGACTTTTATGCAAGAAAATAAAATACAAGTGCTAGTTTTTGGCCTGGTTATTCACCAAACCTAAATCCTATTCAGAACTTATGGAGTATTCTCAAAAATCGTTAAGCTAAGATAGACAATAACAGAATAGATTGTAAAAACTGTTTTCCAAGTATATTTCCTCGATGATAATTCAGAACAACTTATTTAGTGAACAATCTCTTTCTCGACATGTGGTAACAGAAACAAATTAAATGCAGAATATAAAATGTGATTGCAGATAATTATTCGTTAAACTTTGACAATTCATGTAAAAAAAATGCATGAATACACATCTTGGTCTCTAAATATAATGCAAGGGAGCATGACATCTTGAGCACAAATTAATGCTATTGAGTAAATTGCAATTTTATGTTGAAATTCTTTAATAAGAAACAAATCTTTACATAAAATACATATAACATATTGATATATTTCAAGTATGTGAGTATACAGTGAAATACATTTAACCCAAAAATGCTTAAAATGAAATATTGGTTAACATGAAGTAACACAATGGTCACAATAAACTATTATGTATTTTGATGCATTTTATTTTCCTTAACACAAAAAGATTTTACTTCTGGGAATGAACAAAATACAAAAAACACCAGTCAGATTAGACTGTCCTATTGTATTATCGGAAGAATTTATTGCAGTAGATGATAATGTGCCCAATTATGGCACATACAGATATTTTGGAATTTGTTCAAAGCTCAAAAAATATCTTTGTGGTGCAGATTCCGACTATGAAAATGAAATAATCAGCTCCTGTTCCCACATCATGAAAAGTTGGAGCAGTTATTTAGACGTACATTCCAATGTTGAAATGAATAACAAAATGGACAATATCGAATAATTTGCTGACAATGTGATACAAAAAAAAAAAATGTAAAGAAAAATATCAGATTAATTTCCAAAAACTGGATAAATGTTTTGTTTTTCAAAAAATTGGAAAAATTTGCATTAAATTTCTTTAAGTTCTTGTAATGTTTTTGTTTCATTGATTTTTATTAAATATATAAAAAAACATATCTATGTAAATAAAATAAACTTAATTTTGTTGATAGGGGGTGGGGGGTTGCAATATCCTTTAACATAAAAAAATATTTTAGTCCCCCCCCCCTTCAGTTTCACGCTAAGCAATTTTCATTGTATTTTAAGGATGAATGTGGTGGGGTTTTTTGATTTATATTTCTGAAGATTTTATGAGTTAATTAAAGACCATTGGTCTATAACAATTAGTTTTATGAAATACACATACTGTATGTTTAGTGCTCTACAATATTTTCATACGATGCATATTTAGATAAGAGATTTTCAGTAAAGACATGTTCGTGTGTATATGACATAAAGGTTGTAGGAAAAACAAAGAAACTGTTGGCTGTGTAGAACTTGGAGAAAGTTACAAGGGATTATTTACATACCAAAGTGAATATATTACTATAATTTGTAATCCTTTCAGGCAGTATAATTTTTCAATTATCAGCTTAACTATAGCAAAAGGAGTGATTATGAACAAAGCAGATTGTCCAAATTCACTGGAGCTACTTCAACCTTCTAGGACAGAGATTCCCAAAGTGGTCTATGATGACCTACAAGGGGTCCACACCAGTGAAAAAATAATTTGGGGGTCCATGAGATGTAAATGGGGGTCTATAAATAGTGGCTCTGATTAAACCAGATTGTGACTTTTATCTTTAAAAAAATTTGATGTAGTGGAGGAACCAGATTTAACAACTTAACTGATTTATTTTCTAAATTTAGTAAGGTTAATTTGTGATTACTAGGTGACAGCATTTAAGACAAGGACAATTTCAGCATTTCTTTCCAGAATTAAATTAAAGAAGTATAATATTGGACGTCGCAAATTTTCTCAATTTGTCACAGACAGTCTGTCAGGACATTTTAACCTACATTCAACATTTAAATGTCCTTTACTCAGATGAAATTAGGTTTGAGATTGCTTTTTTTAAAAAGTAATACCATAGTGGACCGTGAATTCATATAGTCACATTGAAAAAAGTGCCCTATTACAATAGGAACTGCTCAGAATATGCTCTAACAATCTTAAAATAAAGTTTAGAAATGGATGTCAGCAATTTCGGCTTTTTTTGTTGTTGTGAATTATGGAATATCATGAAAAAGTTTTAATTGCTTTTCCTAGTGAGAGGGAGTTTCAGCAAGTCACCAATCTCAAAAGAAGGGGAAGGGGGAACTGGACACTTATTAACAAAGGAGATTTAAGGTTACACCTGACTAGAGATTGTGATATTAAATTTTCAAAATTTGTTATTGAAGCCCCAGATTCATTTTTCTCAGTAAATTCATTTGTTTGTTGTTCAATTATTTTGTGTAACAGTTTATATATTAAATTAATTTATTTTAATTTAATTCATTAACATGCACTTCTTAAAAACTTTACTCTCTTCACTATAGTTAGAAATGAAATGCTTTTAGAATAAGTAGTAATTCCAGCTGCCAAAAAGATATTCAAGTTAATAAATTTATGAAAAATCAATACTAGGTAAGCAGGGGTTGATCCGAAACCGAAAAACATGGCAAGAGGGGTCTATGACACAAAAAAGTTTGAGAACCTCTGTTCTAGGATAAAGACATCGTAGAAGGTTGAAGTAGGACAAGGATTGCATCTCTCCGATGAATTTGGACAATCTTTGTTCACAGTAACTCCTTTTGCTATAGGACTGACATAAGTTTTGCTGTTAACATCTTTTCTCTAGTACAGTAGAATTTTGGTTTAAAACTGCCAGGATAGGGGAAATCGACAAAACTCCTGAAATTTATGTAGTGGGGAGTCTTATTGTAACCTATTCAGAGGGTGATTTTGCTGCAAGTAGAGGTGATTTATTGATAGATTTCATCTTGCTTATAGATAATTCTCCTGTAATATAGAGAACCTTCATGTAAAAGTGTGTAGCACTACCCACAGGGGAATTTGAGTGTATAATAATGTCAAAAGCTACCTGTGAACTTTCCTGGATTATCAAGATCTTGACGGACTGTAAAAAACATGGTACTTTAAATACTACACAAATTATGCAATATGTCTGCATTGCATTTTGCAAAAAAGGAATTTTTATTAGGCAAAACACAGACATTCATCTGCCTTATGTAAGGAATTTAAATAATGAAAAATTGTTTGATGTAAAATATGTGTTAATACAAAGCCTACACTTGCTGATGTGTTTACAAAAGCTCAAACCCAACTCATTAAATGCTTTGTGAATGAAATTTTTGTTTAAAAATTGCATTAAATTAATTTTTTTATGCTGATTTTGAATTTTAAAGTTGAAATTTTAAATTTGTAAATATTAAATGTAATCACATCAAAATAAATACTAATGATTTAAATAAGTCATAAGCTCCTATCTGTTAGAGTAATATTTACTGCTTACAATTATGTTTTGTTGATTTGGTGATGAGTAAGAAATGTATGGTCCATTTGAAGAAAAATTTACTGCAGAATTTTGAATTCATTGTAAAAGAAGTTTTCTAATGATACCATTTATGGCCTTAATGCTGCAGATTAAACCTTTATGTAGGGTAATTGTTTCAATCTTTTTGCATGATATGTATATATATGTTGTATGAAATCTGTTTCCTTATTTTACCTGTTTTACATTTTAACATAAATAATCATGGTGAATAGTTTTCATGTTTTACTAAGGTTTTAATTCTTTTAAATGATCCGTAAAGGGTAAAGTTGAATTAAAAAAATCATTCCACAGCATGTAAATTTTTGAAGTTGGCATTGAATTTTTCATGCACTTTTTTAGCTAGGTTTCTCTTTTTCTCTAAACATAAAATAAATTTACATAGAAAAGATTTAACTGTGAAAAAATATGTGTTGTTAAGGGCTGTTGTAGAAAACCAATAGTTCTCCCAGTTTAGAGATTCAAAGAATTATCCAAAATTTTCAATAAACAGTTAGAACACTAGGGACAGATTTTGAAAGTTGAGAATAAATAAAATATTAATGGACATTTTTAAAGTGATTTTAAAAAACTTGAAAACTTGTTTTAATTTTCTTGCTGCACTACATTTTTGCATCATTCATATGAATTTATTATTTGATGCTTTTCTTTAGAGTTATAGCATTTTTTTTCTTCAAAATGTGTCTTTTCTTTTTAGATGAGATCCAGAAAGTTGATAAAATTGGCAAAGAGTATTTAAATGACATTGATAACTTGACAGAGGAAGCAATGGCCGAGAAGACGAGCATGATACGGAAAATGTTCAAAAGTGCCACAGACATAGGAGACGACAAAGTGCAGCTTGCAATGCAGACTTATGAGATGGTAGTATTTTCTTTCTAGCACTTGCTAATACACAAATATTTTAAATTTTAGTTAAGGGAATCTTTGAAGTTGCATGACAAAAATTAAAAGTGTCTTTAATTTGGATAATAATATGTAGAATTATTGTAATAAAAAAAATAAATAAAAAGTTTTAAGCTATTCCCTCATGAATTGTAAAATAAGTAAGAGCAAAAATTGGGAAAATCAGATCTTAACACTAACCTTTTAAAAGCAACTATCTCTTTTTTTTTAAAAATAAAAAAATTTTTCTTTCAAATATTGCAGTTTTTAATTATTAGAAATACTTATAATAAAGCAACTAGAATCTAAATTTAATTAGATGATATTTCTCTTTTTACATACTGAACAGCCAAAAAATTAGGGACCCTCTAATTATGAGGTGGCCCATCTTCAGTTCTTATGATCACTGATGATATTCTTCTTGCCATAGACTTATTAAGTCATTTTTCACCCAAGTAGTAAATATATTAATTATTCATGGATTTTCTGTACAATTGCATAAAATGTGAAGTGACCACAAAAGAAGAAAAAAAGGGTTAAGACATCCAATTATATTACTGCATGTTTATAGTTGGTTTACAGAGCTTATTCCAATAAATTATTTGGATTACCGTGTAATTCAACACTGAAATTCTTCTTGGCAAAGTCCACTGGAACAAGGACTAGGGGCAACCCAATAATCTCGAGTGGGTTGACTGCCTAGAAAGCTAGATTTTACTACCCTGTGATTAACTGGAAGTTTATGGCTAAAAAAAAGATGTTTGGTGGAAAATTCTTGAGATGGCCAAGGCTGTCTTGCCATTGAAGAAACAGAAAGATCTTATTAACATATGAAGTCCTGCAGCATCAGAAATCCAATCTCCTGTTGAAAAAATGGTTCTGAGAAATAATGTGTTTCTTTATACAGTCAGGTTTGCATGTATAAAATTGATATTCATACATAATTGTCCATAATTAAATAAAAATTACAAGTGTTTTTTACATAATTATATATAAATTTTATTTTAATAATAATTAATACTAAATTCTATTTTAATTTAATACTTCCTGCAATTATTTAATTTTATGTTATTTTATAATTTTTTCATATTACAATACAATAAATATGTTGATTCATGTATGATTGATGCATGGTGGCATAAAAACTGTACTACTAAGTTTCGACAAACTTAACGAGATGCTGACTTTGTTGCTGAGGAATGTTAGTCCATGACATAACACAGCTCTAAGTAGAATCAGTTTGGATGGTGGTGTTTCCAAGACTTGAAATAATCTTTCAACTTTGTGCCACAAAATCTGAGTAGAATTGAAGTCAGGTTAAAATCTGATTGATGTTCCTTAAACTTTCTTCCTATTGAAAAAATGTCATGTTTGACTTGTATGGATCTAATCGATCCAGTTCACAAAGATTTACTTTAGGCCTTACAAATTTTCTTTATGGTTCATTTTATATATTGGTAATTATTGCAATAACAAACATATATTTTATTTTATTTATAGTCTCTCTCCCATTTATTTCTCATTTTAACCTCTATGCCCTTTGACCAGTCTCTTTATTTTGCTTAAGTTTTTAAAAATATTTTAAAAAATGAAATAATTTATTAGTAACAATTGCTTATTTACATTTCGCAGTTACATTATTATTGTCAATGTTTTCTCTGGAAGAACAACATTTATTATTAATTTTTATACATTTTTGGCAAAGAAATGTTTGCTGTACTATATATATATGGTCTGAGTATTTCTCCATTTCTTAAGAGTCTTTACACCATTCTTATTTAGGTGTTCTGACATCTGAAGTTTTATCTTTTGAAGCCAATAACTTTCTACTTATTATTAATCAAATGTTCTTTTTTCTCCCAACATTTCTGTGATTTTCTATAAGAGACTTTCCAAGTTCTTTAAAAAAAAGATATTGTTTTAAAGCGTGAATGAAGTGTCATGCTCAGGAATGTAATGCTCATTCGGCTTTTTTCGTTTTTCATCAGAAATTTAGTTTGGACAGGATAGGTCAAGATTCAATAGTCCGCATCATACATACTCCTAAAAAGAAATCATGGTACCAAACGTGGGGTGTTTTCCCAGGTTTTGAGTAATATTCAGCCTTCTCTCTTGTGTGCTTAAATAGTTAGCCTTTAGTTTCCTAAAAGGTGAACAGTTGATACAAACTTCAAAAAAGGCAATCCCTAGGGAATTCAAAAATAAATCAGATGATATTTATGTAGAAGAGTATCAAGATTTTTAATGTACACGGCAGATTATTGTGTGCATAATATAAAATTTGAATGATCCGATTGCAAATATATATTTGTTGTAGATAAAAAAAATCAATTTTGATTCAGAAAATGTTGAAGGGACAAAATTTTTGGGACTTCTGGATAGAGGAGGCTTAAAAATGCCCATAGATATTATTATGAAAATCATTTTAACTCAATATTTTAGTTTTAATTTGTTAATATCAAAAAGATTAAAGTCAAAATATCCTAAAGTTGATTGCCAATTATCTTGCATTCATTTTATTCATTACATTCAGGAATATATGTTTAAATAATTATTCAAACTATCACGGTGAAGAAATTTTAACGGAGAAGGATAATCGAAAAATGAAGAAATTAAGACCAATTAAATTAATATTTACTTTTTTATATTTCCCTGTTTTATTTTTTTACATTTTCAATTATTGATTCATTTTTTATTCAATGTACATGTACTTCCGTATAATTCATTTTTTTATACAATTTAGAGAATTGGGTTTAATTAGTCATGTATCGAAGAAATTTATGCAGCGAAATGTAGAGCAGAAAATGGATAAATAATTCTAATGGTTGCTATTTATATTTCACTAAATCAAAGTGTAAAGAAAATTATCGAATTCATTCACAAAAATTTAGTTGCCTACACTGAAGCCAGATCAGCTATTCTGAAAAATTACTTATGATTTTAAGTGGGGATTTTAATGTAGATTTTTCAAAATACTAATAAAAAACATTACTTTATTTTTTAAAATCAAAATTCAATTTAATTATGTCAAATAATCCAAGTATGGAACAATGCTTGACGGAGTTTTTTTTAGATATTTAAATAATTTTGAATCTATATATAAAGTACTTACAATCTATTTCAGCTACCATAAACCTATAACATATATATTGTTTCTTTCTTAGAATACAATTAATTCACAAATATGATTGTATATTTTGCAAAAAATATTACTTTATGAGTACAGACATATGAATAAACAATTTTATATGACAATGCTAATATCCCCTTGTTTTTTATTCACCGAACTAATACCTTAAATGACATTACAAAATTTGAAGTTTTCACTTCTATTGTGTGGTTATAAGCACAGACACTCTTTCCCCTCATTTCCTTTCTTTTCCATTTGTTTGTGAAACATTACCATGAGGATGCAAAATGGATAGAAGAATCAAGTTTTCATTTTTTAGACTCATACAACACAAAGGTCTTATCGTTTTGCAACCCAAACAACGATGCCAATTTGGTCAAGTGAGGATTGAAATTCAAGAGGAATAAATGTCTTGTTTTTTCTGATATCATTTAGCCTTCTCTATCAAGATTCAGTGCCAAAGATATAATCTGAAAAGAAAAGTGTAACATTCAGAGCTGCACCCTTAATTACTTTTACTGGGCTAAAAGGAAATTTTTTTCTTAATTTGTCATGTTTATCACCAGAGGGCTTTCCAGTACATGTTTCAAGAGATGACATGTAAGTTGTTTTGACATTGGACACCAACCATAATTTAATTTAATATTTTGCATTTGACTTTGATGGATAATATTGTTTAAAAGAGGACTTGACACAGAAAGGTGCAAACTGTGTTCCTCTTTTATTAAATTTTCATTAAAAATTAGTTTTGGGAAATTCTATAACCCAAACAATTAAAAGAATCTTGTTCAGATTCCAAGATATGTTTGTTGGTAATTTCTGCATTGGATAGGTGATCTGATTCATTGGTTTCCTTTCATTCATTTTCACTTTTGTTGTCAGATTGATCATTGAACTCGTGTAAAGGCATTTTGATCTCATGTTCAGTAAGACAAAATTTGTCTTGTCTTGTGTATAAATCCTAATTTTAAAAAAACTAAAAAACACACCTTTATGCTAAATTGGAACTAAAATGTAAAAATGACTCTTAATATAAGAATAAAATGATTAACAAGAAAATTGATGTCATTGTGGTAAAAGTGTGGGGTGCTTGATATCAATTGTTATTTCTTACTAGTTCTGTTCCAAAATGCTGAGTTAGTGTAAAAATGTAGTAAAAAGCACCCCACGTTTTTACCACAATGACATTAATTTTCTCCTTAGCAATTTTATTCTTATATTAAGAATATATTTTTCCATTTTAGTTTGATTTACCATAAAAGCGTGTTTTTTAATTTTTTAAAAATTATAATTTATTTTTCATTTTTTAGTTTGATCTACAATAAAAGTGTGTTTTTTAGTTTTTTAAACTATAATTTATTCATTGATGAATTAATTTTAGATGCAGTCATTGTTTAGAATTCAGAATACCCGTTGGCATCCTACCAATGCGTTGTTTTGTAAAATGTAAAAGTTTCCTATGAGTACGTTTCTCATCAAAATATCTTTATTGTGAAATTTTCTTCAGATTTTAAATATATTTTCATGTTCTGCTTTGTTTTATAAAATTTAAAATGTTGTCTATTCTTTAAGAATTTGTTTGGAAAGTTGATTCTGTGTTTTTTATGCTTTGTCATTTTCTAAAGTTGGCATGTATGCATATTAAAGAAATTCATTTCATATTCATATGAAATTCACACATAATAGATCAATCAGAATTAAAAAAATCCATGGAAGGTATCAAAAGATCAGTTTTAGAAATGGATCTAGTCATACTGGGTAAAAGGTTAAATCAATTTGAAAATGATCAAATGTAGTATCAAGGGAGCCAGTTGTAGTCCTGGTAAACATTCTCCTACACCATAATTCCATTGTTAACAGCCTTAAGAATTGTCATTTGACAAGACGATTCCATAAATTTATGCCATATTCTGATCTGAAAGATGAAACAGGATTCGTAATTACTTTTTTGCTTTCTTCCTGGGTCCACATCAGGCATCTTTTCCTATTCTTGTAATACCAAAGGCACTCTTGATGGTTGCCTGCTGCTAACCTTTGCAAGTCTGCCTTGTGCATTTGGATATGCTTTGTGATGCACCTTTGAAATTTAGCTGTAGTTTGTTGCTGCAGGCTATTCTTACTATTTGCTTTTCACCTCTTGTTCATTATCCTATTTTTGACAAGAATAGTTTTCGTCGCTTGAAGTTTTCATCTTCAGCTGCCACTCTCTTTACACTTGAAATATTGTAAGTTGAAAAAATCCTACAAAATAATTTCAGAGATGCTATCTTCAAATATTACACCAACAATTATCCCTTGTTTAAAGTCACTTAAATCTTTCATCTTACCCATTTTAACATTAACTTTTGTAATAACTGCATTGTTCAAAGCTGAATGTTCTTTATATAAACTGTTGTTATGTCACTGTAGGACTGGTCTATTTTCACTTGTTTGGCCACTTGATATATGAAATTGTTAAATGTTTAAAAGAAAATTGATACTTGTATATTAACCCATTGACCATTTTCACAAATAAACTGTCACCTAATGCCATGATATACAACTAATAATAAAGAATGTACCTGCATGTGGTCTCAAATACAATGATCTGTTTATAAGTTGTCTGATTTTTTCCCCCTTGTTTATAATTTTTCCTGTATTTTTTTATTGAAATTTGAAAATTACCTTCTGAGTAAGAGAACATAATAGAGTTTTTTCAAAGCTATGGGATCATTCTTCAAAGAAAGTGTGCTCTATATTTATTTAAAAACAGACTGGTCACTGTCTGAATAATATAGTTATCAAATATTTTGTTAACATAAAATTTAGCTTGTTCATTCTTGAAATATTTTACAAGGGTGCCTTACATGCCTGCTCTTTGAATGGATCTGCACTGAATGCTCCTTTGATTTATTATCAAATACACAATATTCTTTTTTTTTTATATTATAAGCTTAAACAATTCTTACATAAATAAAAATTGTTCCCTTCCATTCTAAAATTATTTTTTATATTCCATCCTTTTCCTGGCTTAGAATAATCCAGTGCATATGCTAATATAATGTTTTGCAGTATTAATAATAAAATAATTTTTTGTAATATTTGACAGGTGGACAAACACATTCGACGTTTAGATGCAGATTTGGCAAGGTTTGAAGCAGACCTCAAAGATAAAGCTCTAAACCCTCATACTGCAGATATTGATGCAACACACAAAAGTAATTATTTATTTCAATCAAAAATTGAATGAATGTATGGAGATGAAGTGAAGGATCCGAAAATTTGGAGTTTTTTTTAGCCATCAAGTGGCTTTTGTTTTAGCTATCAATAAGTTATACCTAACAACTTTTTTTAAATGCCTGCTTTTTCTGATAATGAACCTAATTTTAAAAACATGTTTTTACAATAAATTTCTCTTAAAATTCTGATTGGATTAAAATAAAATTGGAACAAAAATTAATTTTTTTATATACCAATCCATTGATGTATGTGTTCCAGTAATTTATACATCATCAGGATTTCAAAAATTGAAACATATTCACAGTATTAAAATTTTATGACAGTTGTGAGGTTGCCATGTTTAATATCAAGAATTGTTTCTTCATTTGAATTTCTTGGCATAATTTGGGTCAAAAGAATTTTCACACCTACAGTGAACATGTGTGCGTGACAATTATTATTTGCCAATAGCTAGCTTATAGTGGAAATATAATTGTATAGTAGATTAACATGTATGATCAGGGCAGAAAAAGTAAATTTGTTCATTTAACACACAAAGTATATTGTTTCACATCTTATTGAAATTTGAACTTAAGTTTCCAAACTTTTAATGTAAAAAATTTAATTTTTAAAAACTATGAATACATAACACTTGGTGGGTAAAACTGTTTTTCATAACAGTAACTTTTATTATTGCCCTTAGAGAAAGGCCGCAAATCAGCAGCTGAAAAAGAGAAGAAAAAGGGGAGGAAAATAGCATCAGATGATGATGAAATTCCCAAGTCTGTCAGGAAGAAGTTCAAGCAACAAATAGTCATTCAGTAAGTTTCACACTTTATATTGACGTATAAACAGTTTTGTAATTTGAAAATTAATTTTTATTTTAAAGCAAAAAGTTTAATTGATCTTTACATTAAGTAAGCACATAATTTATTTAAAGCCTTTATATGTAGATGCTGTTAGAATTGCATCTTGCTTATATACCATTAAATGATGTTTGTATGATTTTTTTTACTTGATAAGATTCATTCAACTTCAATGATACAATTAATAATTATTTCAATAATATTAAAAATTTTGGTTTAACTAGGAAATAATAGAAGTTTAAAATTATGTATCACAGAGTGAAATGTATGGGTAAATCTGTAGAGAGATCTATACAAACTTTAATGAATTATAGTTTGAGATTTGTTTTTAATATTAATTACAATTTTAACAAATCATGAGAATACAAAATATGTATGCTGAAAAGGTGTTTAAATTTATCATATTTTATTAATTATAAATTTAAACTTTTTGTTTATTCTAAGAAAATTTTGGTACAGGCATATACTTAGAATCTCTCTGTAATCATTTTGAAATATATTTGTATATACAGTGGTGGCCAAAATTGTGGACACTTTTTTAAAATTGTGTTTTTCAAGTTTGTATGCTTATAAAAAGTGTTAGGTTGCACAAAATGTTAATGTTTGCAACACAAAAAAAGTTATGCTGCAATAACTATCGATATGCATTAGATACTGGTGGTGGCAGTGAGTTATCAGTGGTTAGTGGGGTTGCCTTTATTTTTTATTACAGCTTCACATTGATGTTTCATTAAGCTGATGTGCATGACCAAATCTTAAAACTATCTGGGTACTTCACAGTTGCATGTCTGGATGTAGCATTTCTCATATTCTATGCCTTAGATATTTTCGACCATTGCTACCGAATAATTGATATCTTGGTTTCATCCCTCCATAAAACTTTGACCACTGTAATCTTTTTTAAAACTTCTGTAAATTGAGAGAGGTTTTTTTTTCCATGGAATTCTACCTCTTAGTCGAACATCTGCCAATCTTCTCCTGATAGTTTTTTTAATGAGAAAAAAAACAGCATCATTCATATAACTTCTGATGCTATTCTTCCACATTGAAGACAATAGTATTTTTGTTCTTCGGTTATTAATGGATGAGTTGCACCTTTTTCAGTCTTTCCCTGCTTTATTTTTCATTAAATTTGTCTTCAGATGTAGTCACTGAACCACCCACCTAACTTGCAATTTTAACGTAGAAAAGACCACTTTCTCGTAAAATATCTCTTTCTAGGTGTGCAATCTACTCTTTTATTTGATGTAATTGATTCTTGACTAAATATCATTGTTGTCCTGGCAAATAAAGTGTATGCTATTGAGAAGTATGATATCGAAAACTTGAGGAATCATTTGAAAACTCTTGCCCGAATAAGGTACCCATTAAATAAAAATGAACTTATTGAGGATATAATTGCTTCCTGGCACCATGTAATAATGAAGGAAGAGCTTAAAATTCTTTTTAGCTCAATAAAACATCAATGTGAAGCTGTAATAAAAAATAAAGGCAGCCCTGATAACTCAGTGCTATCACCAGTATCTAATGCATATCGATAGTTATTGCAGAATTTTTTTTTGTATTGCAAATGTTAATATTTTGTACTGAATTTAAAATCGAGTTATCTTTAAAATGATTTAAAAGACTTTGCATTTTGTGCAACCTAACATTTTCTATAAGCATGCAAACTTGAAAAACATAATTTAAAAAAAAGTCTCCACGATTTCCCCACCACTGTACATTTTGTAGAATATGAAAGGGAATACAAAAGTTGTGTATGCCTTTTATGACATTTCAATTTTAGATTAATTTGAGAAAAAGTTTTTTTTTATATTACTTAATGCCATGCCCACCAACTTGTATCCTTTTGAGGTTTTCATTCATAAATCTCTGATTTTGACACATTTTCATAAAAAAATTTCAGTTTACTGCCCCCTCCCAGCACTTACTTATTGCCATGTGGTTTTGTTAGGCAAAGCATTGTTACTTTTCTTTTTTCTAGAACTCAACTCACTTAGCATGCTTCATTTTTTTGTTAATTGTAACAACAATATAACAAAAGCGAAATAGTATGTTTTTAAACATGTTCAGAATGTTATAAGAAAGGATTTGATTCCATTAATGCATCCCAAAAAGTGAGATGCATTTTGTGACCTATGTCCTACTGAAGTATGCATTTGTCTAGGTGGCTAAAATGATGTTGACTGCCATGTAAAAACTCCAAAGGAATAAAATAGCAGCTGCTTGAAATTAGATTTTTTTTTTCAAGAATAATGTCTAATCAAATGTTATCAGGATTGAAGTACTGTTTATATCCATTCCATTGGATGAATTTTAAAAAAATGGGTTATGCCTTTTGAACATTTGATTTCACTAATAGCAGATAATTCTGCAGGGAAAGAAAATTGTATTACCTATTTAAAGAAAAAAAATGAGACAAGTAGGCATTTCTCCCATCATTTAATAGATCGGGTATCTGAAAAAAGATGCTGCTTCTTTAGTTGATGAGATGCTTGTCAATATATTCTACAATCTAACAGACAAAATGAAGTTTTAAAGCATTCATGTACCTGATAGTTATTGCACTTCTAATTTGGTCATTAACTCTCGTGCCTGTAACTTTGAATTATTATGAGAGTTGGGTAATAATTTCATAACTTTCTTGCATGATGTATGACTTTAAATTTACTTTACTGTGCAAGAGTTTTTATAAATCAGGTTGATGCAAAAGTTTCTTATGACTACTTTTCTCTCCAAAATATCTTTTTTTGTGAAATTTTCTTAAATATTTTCAATGGTTGGCAAGTATCTTTAATGCTAATTTTTCTTTGGTAAGAAATACTCCAGATATTTAAATGTAAATTAATACTCTTGATAAATTTCAGTAACTTAGCTTTACATATTTAAGAGAATAAGTGAATTTTAATTATATAATTATCTACATTTTCTTATTTAAAATATAATAGGTTAAATAAATATGAAAATAATTCATAAATGGTATATTAATTTCATCATTGTTTAAGCAAAATGAATGCTGCTAATTCGATATAAAAATTATTTCCTAGCCATTCGTAATTATATTAGTAATTTTTATATATTGTGTAGGGTCTTAAGAAAATTAATTGAAAAACTTATTGTGTACATGTGGTTAAACGAACAACAATTTATACTAATTTTAAAATGTAGAAATGTTTCACATCAGCGTTTGTATATTTTACAGGCCTGAAATTGCTACCTTACCCCCTACCTTGAGCATCAACACTGCATCAGATGTCCTTGATATGCCTGTGGATCCAAATGAACCCACATATTGCTTTTGTCATCAAGTCTCTTATGGGGAAATGATCGGCTGTGATAATCCAGATGTAAGTTATCCTGTTAACCGTTAAAGCTTGTAAAAAAAAAAAATCTAAGCTAATTTTCAAAGTTTTCCGAAATAATGATAGTTGCAAAGAAGTCGAAATACTTTCCATACTATTAAGGTAGTTTTAATGGTGATTTTCATTAAATTTACTAGAGACAAATTATCTTTTCAAAGATCAATGAAACTATTCATTTCTGAAAAAGAAATATGGGAATAATATCAGCAATAGAGCATTGCCTTTCACGAAAAATTAATTACAAAATTTTAAGTTTGTTTGTAATATATGTATAGAAGTTTTCTTCCCAACATATTTTGATAAAATAAGGAGGACACTTTCTTTTCTAATTAATCATCTACAATAACAAAATATGAGAACACTGCTGCTGTTGTAACATTCTTAGGGGACCCTTAAGTTTGATGAGAATTACCGAAAAAAAGTTTACATTTGTAAAGAATGCTTCATTGCAGTTTGTACTGTATTTTGCAATGTGTGTATGTATATATATGCTATTGTAATTATATCATACATATTTATATAGTGCATTAAATAGTGTCATGACACATTAATTTACATAAGTCACATAATGACAACCATTTTTAAAGTTTCCAGAAGCATGAAGAGCTCAATAATATTTTAATTTGAAATCAGCCTTAAAAAATAATTTTTCATAAATTAGATGGCGAATCAGAAAGTTTTTATTCCTTATTATCCAAGGTACATAGATACTATCCTATATCCTTTAAACCAATGATGGGAAAATAGTGGCCTGCCAAGACAGTCAGGAAATCTGCCCTGAACTGAGATTTCTTTCCCATGCACTGCTGATACTAATACAGCACCTGAATCTTGAAAATTTGCTGTCAGATCACATTGTGAACGATATGTTTAATGTTATGACATTAATTGACTTAAAATCTTTCTCAGCTGAAAAATTTCCATGTTTTCAAAATTCAGCTGGGAAAATGTTCTTTATATTTTAATCAACATATATTTGTGAACAATTTTTTTTGCCTGAGGGGGAAGATTAACAAGAGTAAATAGAGATGCAAGTTGACTGACATTAACTTGCAGGCTGTGATGAGAATTTAAACCAGTAATCTTACTCTTGATTTAAAAAAAAAAAAAAAATCGTAGAAAGGCGATAGATTGCATGTGTCTCAAACTGATTCCAGAATTAAATGTGCTTGCAGCTATAGATGATATAAAATGAATGAAACTGCTACTATTTTATTTAACTAATGTTTACACCTTTCAGAGATGTAAAGTTAACTAATGGATGCAATCATTTTTAAAAGGTGTGACCCTTAAGCCAAAACGCCCATCCTATAACAGCTCTAAATGATATATCCATGCAATGTAATTCGCCCAGTAGACTTATGTATCAACTGTCAGACTCCTGTCTTTGCTTCATCATTACTGCCCTGCCAGGAACTTCTTCAGCTGATCAAGAACATGGAAATCACTTGGGGTCAAATCTTTACTGTATGGTAAATGGTTGAGGCTCTCTCCATGAAACAACCAAGTTTGTCAGCGATTCTGTAGTCTCCAGAACCGCTGACAAGCTTTGGTTGGTTTCTCGATTTGGACAATTTAGTTAAGTTGTCTAAATCGAGAATTCTTCGTCACTTTTGTCTGATGACAGCACCTTAAGGTATGAAAACCCACAGGAGTGGTCAACATTTGTAACAAGACATTATTTTTTCAATAGATGGTACTGAATGGATTTTTTTTTGTCTTAGGCGAATCTGGTTGTTTTCACATCATGTTCTGCTGCTTTGCTTCTAGCATGAAATGCAGTATCTGCATTTCATTATCAACAATACAATCCAGGAAACTTTCACTCTTCTGATGATTCGCTTGCCTTTCATCATGTCATCTAGCATCCTAGACACTCAACAAAATTAAATTTTTCAGTAACTTAAAGACCCATAAATGATGTAAAAATTCCCATACCAAATGTCTTCCCATGCCCTTGAGTTCATACACTGATAACTTTCACCCTTGCATCCATGTGGTAAATATTGTTGTCACTCAACAAAGAATGCAGTTTCCTCAAACGCTCTTTGTCATGCAAATTCGCCACTTTGTTTCTCAAAGCAAGACATTTTCCTATATACCTGGGCTGCATTTCCTTGTGGATTTTGATGGCATTCAACCCTTGCCCTATACTTTGATGCATGAAATACAGCCACCAGAAGCATCATGGCGATCAATTCAAAGACTGATTCATCCTTGTCTATAGAGATTTGGCTTTCTTATTTGCACAGCTCACTGAAAAATCAGTCAACCTTTTTGTCAAGGGATGCTTTTAAATTTTTATAATGTGCCAGAAAACATATTTGTCAGTTGGAATTTTAGAATTGTTTCTTAACTTTTTAAAGAAAATAAGTCATATGAAATGAGTTAAATTTCAACTCTTTACAAATAATTTGTTTGTGATAATTAATTCATACTTCCATCTCTCCTACAGTGTCCTATTGAATGGTTCCACTTTGCATGTGTTGGCCTTACAAGCAAACCAAAAGGCAAATGGTATTGTTCTAACTGCTCTGCTGAGAGGAAGAAGAAGTAATCTATTTTTTAAAAAATGTTGGAATACTACAGTTTTATTTTTCATTGTAAATATGTCACCTGTAAGGTTTGATTTCACTAGATAAATTGTATTTCATTTTTTGCACCTTTTTTTCTCCTTATTCGAATCCAAAATATTTTATTTAGCATTTTGTTTCACCCAAACCATGAAAATAACTACTTAATCGTTCATACTTCATGCACCTGAGTCCCTTGAAAGACTATATTGAACAATTTTATTACTTAAAATATATGTATGAAATTTTTTAAATTATTGTACTAATTGTATTGTTAATATTTCTTTTAATGAATCTTTACTCCTTGTATTTGAGAAAAGAAAAAAACTTAGTCCAGCAGCATATTAACCTTTATGATTAAAATATTTTGTAGATAGGGAAAGTAAATGTCGTTGAATGGTAGGTTCATTTACTGAACCGTCTGCAAATGTGGTATTAATGTTTAAGGCAGCTCTGCAGCAGTATGATCACTCTTCCACTCATACAAAAATAATACCCTTAAAGTCCGTCCTATGGTTAAACATACAATGTGTAAAGTTTTAGCTTTAAAACAATATATGAATATTTCATATCTTGCCTAATACATTGCAATCCCCCCCCCCATAGCTGCATTTAAATGTTACTACAGATGAGAATTTTTTTTTTTTTGGTGATACATTTTTTAAACTTCCATAACTGAAATAGTTCATTGCAAAAATGGATTTAATTCAAAGGAGACATTGATAATGAAAAAAATTGTTTCAGTAGTTCAATTCATTAGGAATTAAATCTGTAGTTTTTTTTCTCTAATAACTGCACATAAAAATGAAGTATTAAAACCTAGTTATATTAACTTAATGTTTTTTTTATATGTGACTTTAAAGTTGCTTCTAAATTTGGAATTCATTTGCTTACCCCTATCATAAATAAGTAAGAATACCTTTTGATAAACTTCTAATTATGTGCATAGCAATGTTTGCTTCCAAAAATAAAAATATCCCAAATGTACACTGTAAAAAAATCTTTGAGCTCCTACTTGTTTCATCTCTAGTGAGCTAGTATTACTAATCAGTAAACTGTAAAACATTAAGCAGTTCTGGTTCATGGTTGTTAATGCAAAGACTTTGATTCACTCTTGGTTTTCTTATTTGTAGCCAGCCCATTGAAATATTAGCAACCGTTTTGGACAGGACTCCCGATGGTAAACGTAATCAAGTATTTCCCCCATTAAATTCAAAGCTGACATTAACTTGTAAAATCCAGATACACTTTCAAATAGGGCAATTGAATAAATATATCACTCAAATTTTTTAATTAAAATCTTATACAAGTGAATTATTTCTTAGTTATAATAATGCTCAAAAGGTAAAACATATGTACTCTTTAAAGAGAAAGTCTCAGTAAAAATGCATGAGCCTTTGTCAAGAAACATAGGATTAAATTTTAACATGCAACCTCATATGAATTTAACCTATTTGGTTGGAGAGGGTGATTTGTTTAAATTAAAAAGTGCAGTATCAATTTGACCACAATGTTTCTCACACAAAGAATAACACAAAATGATCAAAAGTAAAGATTTAACTTCAAAATATCCATTCCAAAAAATAATGTCTCTGTTGTCATGATCCAAGATTATTTCATCAATGTGGGATTTTAGTAACTGATTATTACTTTCATCTTTGTTAATTAATACACAAGTATTTTTAACACCTATTAATTACAAAATCAACCATTTTAAAAAGTATGTTATATTTTTTTATTTGTACATAATGACCTCCCTCTAATAACAAATGAAAAATTCTGCAGAAATCTAATGATATGTATTTTATTCAATGAGATGTGACAAAACACAAAAATAAGTTTAAATATTCAATTTGTTAAGTATAACTCTTAACTATACTTGTTAGGCGAACAATCTACTTCATTATAAAGTAAATTATAATATCAACCACTTTAATTCTATTGCAATTACTATGGATCTCATTTTAAGTGCATATTTGACTTCTCCCACATTTTCTTCTTGAAAATAATAAATTACTTATCAAATCAGTACAATGTTTGTGACAAATGAGCATTAGCAAAATATAGCAATATGTTTAAAGCAATTGTAAAATTTTAATAAAAAATTAACACTTGTGATCTATGAAATGAACATTAACGTGGACACACCACATGGTTAAGGATTATTTTGTAACTAGTAGTTGACTGGCATAACAGCACTAGGAGTGAAAATTCTTATACTAAAGCAAGCATTTAATACTTTGGGGGGGGGGGAGAAATTAGACTCAATACAAGTTTCAGAAATCTTATTTTGTCAATGAAAAATATTGCTCAAGTAATCATGTAAGTAGACTTTATAAATATGCTTTAAATGAATTTCTCAATTTTGAAAGGATATTTTATTTTTTAGCAAAGATTTACTATTTGAAGCAATATATCTTAATGGATTTAATTTTATGAAATAACAAGACACAAAATAATGAGGTACAAATATAATCATTCAATTTTTAAAAGGTCTGTTATTTAACGAACATAAACTATATCTTAGTAAATTGTGTTTCTCTTAAGTAAAATTGTCAAAATGATATATATATATACAAACATATTTTTTAGTTAATTAACTTCAAAAATAAACTTAAACCCGCAAGAACAATTCTGCGAGTTTCAAAACTGGAGACATTTTGCCAATGCATTGATTCAGGAGAACTCCATTTCATGGAAACAGTTTAAAATCCTTTAACAAATACAATAGATAAATGCAATTGGACATTATAAAAAATAGTTTTGTTTTTCTATATAGTTTACATAAATATGTACAAATATTCATTTTATGTTACAAAGCTATTGAAAAAGTCATATCACAATATGAATGAAAGCAGTAAATGACAGTTAATGTACACGTAAATGAAATTTAATAATTTATTAGTCCCCCTCACTTTTTAAAAACGAAATGAAGAACACATCATTTAACAGATGACACAAGATTTTCAGAAGATATTTGTAAAATCATTTTTTTTAATATATTTTGAGTGACAATTGTAATACAACACAACTGGAAATTCTAAATGCACATTTTTATAAATTTAGATACATAGATATGTAAGGCTACTTTTGATAACTGTGGGGGAAATACAGAATTTAATTCAGTTACAATAACATTTAAAAAAAAAATTCCAAGGTGTAGAAAAAAAGTCTCTTTTGATGTTATTAATGCCAACAGGTGGAAAAAAAAGAGAAAACAGCCTCTTCAATCTATTGGACGAAACAAAACACTTACTTCATTAGAGGTAAGGTTTAACATCACCTTGGTGTATCAGAAAATTGTACACCACTTGCTTTACATCTGTTTTAAGATGAGAGCTATAAAAAATTGAGCAAATTCTAAAAATCATCTTATCAGACTCATGCACATGATCTGGAGTTCCATTTCATTTCAAGTAAAATAATTCTCTGAAACACAGTCACAAACATCTCAGATAAATATATCTGTATGACTTATTTCCACTCTCAATTTACAATAATCAGGTGAAATTTTATTTAAAATTTCTGTAAACAAAAGGTACATGAAGTACCTTAAAAAAGAAATCGCTAAATATCCCAAAATGAAACAAATATTCATTGAAACTAGAATGAATCTTAAGAAAAATTTCAGAATTATTGAAATTAATATTTGCCCCTTCACAACAGATTCAAGGTTTTCTGACATTTGAAATTTAAAAAAAAAAAATCCATTTAAATCTTAAAATATTTTTACATATAATGGGTATCAATGTATACTTATTTTAAGGATAAAATAAAAATGAAATAGTTCATATTTTGTTGGGGGGGGGGGGAAGAACACTTTACAGTACAGGAAAACTGTGTGTAAAAATTATTACTGCAGAAACACTTAAGCATTTCATAAACAAAACTAAACTTCGGTAGCATTGCTGGACCTTGAAATCTTACATCCTGTGACATGAAGGAGGCATAAAATTTCACCTGTGTAACATTTGGAAGACATTCAAACCTCAGAAAAAAATAGCTGTTTCAATATAATGCTGATGTGGGCCACTTTTAAATCTTATTGCACAAGGATTGTTCAAAAACACTTTTGCTTTCCTTCCACAGTTGGATGATGTCCTCATCAGGTGATCTTTTTTCCTTCAAAAATAAAAACCCTTTATAAAGCATTCACACAAACATTGTGTAAATTCATAAATTTAAGAATAAAATGCACATAAGTAGGATTAATGTTAATTAAATCATGTTCCAATGAAGTAAAAATGGGAAATATACTGCCAATTTAAAACTATTGGGAGGGGAAAAAATTTCATTTACATTCGTAGAAATTATTTAAACTACTTAGACTTCTATAAAATAAGAAATAATTTCTATCAATGTCAGTGTTTTATATTTTCTCTACAATAAACTACCAAAAATAAAGTTTAGATATAATTCCAAATAAGCATCTGCAAAAATGTTGTGTAAATTTTAATTCAGAAATTGAAGACAAAATCTTTTCATTAAAACCCAAGATCAAACAAAACATATGAACAATTTGGGAAAACAGTCTCTTAAATTGAGAAAATATTTATTTAATAAATATCCTAATAAACCAAGAACAGTAATTTATTAATGAATTTTCATAGTATAGGAGGAAAAATATTTCATAAAACAAATAGTTAGGTTGATTTTGGGGTTTATTGGCGCAAGAGCCGATTTCGGCTATACTGCGCCAAACATTTGTTTTAATATCTGTGGTCTAGACGGGAAGAGAAAGAAAGAATGAATTGAATGACAAGAAAGAGGGTCGAAAATAGAGAAGGATCACTAGAGTACCCCGGGTTCGTGAAGCCCGTGTTTACTAAAGACAGTAAACCCCGTGGGAAAAGGAAAAGATCACTAGGGCATCTCGGGATTGTGACACCCGTACTCACCTAAAGAAGGTGAGCCCCCTGAGGGGACAAATAGTTCGGTAGTTTTCAATAAAGAATTGAATGAAAAACATCTGAATAATATTTGTTTTCAGATCTTGTTATTTAAAAATCTCCCCTTCAGTAATAAGTCATGATATGCAAACCA
The DNA here is from genome assembly GCA_019973975.1 of Trichonephila clavata. Lineage (NCBI taxonomy): Eukaryota > Metazoa > Arthropoda > Arachnida > Araneae > Nephilidae > Trichonephila > Trichonephila clavata. The sequence goes on from BMAO01023769.1 coordinate 37,113, forward strand.
TCAGTACATCTGAAATCCATTGTTAGTTATGCAAAGATATACTGAACAACTTTAACAATGTACCTGGCTTTTTTTTGTGTGCAATGGTTTAGAGGGAGGTTAACTTTCTCCCCCCCCCTCAACTTTTTAACAAAAACCCTTGCCCCAAAACTAAAATACAAATTTTAAATATACACCATATGTAAATTCTACTGGAACCAGTATTGCACCTGATACACAAGTTGTTTTAAGTAGTTTTCTTTCAAATGGGGCTCTTGGTTGGTAATTATGATGGCAGATATTTCCCAGGATCTGGTATCAATTTTTAGTGTGCACTATATGGATAGATACCAATTGCCACAATGTAATTTTGATGCCAGCTTCCTCCTAGGCACAGATAATGCAAAATTGTACCAGGAATTTAATTTTTTGCCATGAGCATCCAAGCAAAACAGGCACTCTAGAGATCTTTAATATGCAGCATAATCATACAACATGGATGCTGTAGATTGTCAGCATCTTGAAAATTCACTGACTTGGGACGGGGTCGAGCCCACAAACTTGGGCATACAAGGCCAGTGTCTAACCAGCTATGACACCCTGCCAATAAATATAATGGACTGAAAATTAAGTTGGTACAGTAAATTAATAGCAATGCATTCTATAATTCTGAACTGATTAATTTACTACATCAAGTAAGGTTATAGTCACATTATTCAAAGATTTTGAGACTTTAAACAAACTACAGCTCATCTCATTTCACATTGTATAGAAAATTTAGTCTGAAGAAAACATGACTTTCAAAATACTATAATGCTACTGCCATAAAAACATTGTTTATGAATAAAGAACAGAAATAAAACAAAATTAGGAAAATAAAATTTATTAACAAATGTATAACAAAAATAGCAATAACAAACAAAATTCTTTACAAAAAAAAAAATTAGCATGATAAAATTAGAGAACCAATGCATAGAATTAATTGGAATATTATACATCAAGATTCAAAATGTGATGAAAAATGGTAACTGATTTCAGACAGTAAAACAGATTAAAAAAATACAACAAAAATGCAAAACAAATAAAAAGTTCAGTTCCTGTTCATAAAGGCTTCAAATAAAAAGGAATTTTTAAACTTGTAACGAATGGTAATAGAGCGCCCTCTACTGGCCATGTGAACACTTAACCAGTCAGCCTGCCACCTCCGGGAAGAAAGGATGTGCCAATGTCCTCCCGCGCAAACCCCTTTGTATTTTTATAGTATTTTCCTGTTTTTATGTAATTGTAACCGTGCTCAATTAGAATGTACCACCAATTAAAATTATTTGAGCTAGCCGCTGGAGTTATTTTTGAGTATCGGTTATAAAAATGTCGCCCAACTTACGGCCCGAATAATTATTTAATTTTAATATGACTACTAGTCTAACAAAGTTATCTTCAATATTCTGAACTGCTAGTTCATGAAGAAGTTTAAAAAAGTAATTTCTGAAATTGTAGCTACCAGCTAGGAAGAAATTTTCGGATTACTAGAAAATTTACATTTCCTACTGGGAAATTAGAAACTTTGGATTGCATTCATCTTCATGGAGCATCATTTAAGTTTCTTTTCTTTTGTTTTGTTTCTGATTCATTTTGATCTTTTATTGAATTTTACTTGTGTTTTTATATTTTATGGTATAAATATATAATAACCATGATTTATTAGTCTATTTCATTATGAGTAATTCTTTTCCTGAGTAAGGAAACTCTTTTACTTTTGTTCATTTCCTGTGATTTATGACTATTAGTGTACTTGTTTGGGGAACTTCTTACCCCCACTTCTGACCTTGAGCTTTCACTGCTTGTTTTCCTTCAGGAACAAGATGTTTTGTTACTAAACAACCCGATTTTCTGTCGCTCACCCCTTGCCTGGTGAAAATCAAACATTCTTTATTTTTCTCTTGATCATTTTACTTGGAAACTCCGAATTCAGCATCTACTGTTCCTTTTGTAAAATTTGTTTATCCTGGATATTTTTCACTTTTTCTTGTTGACTCTTTAAGTTACTTATGACACCAGAGTGTCCCAGAAATTGATATTTCCTATTTAGTATTATAATTGCATGTGTTTTTTTTATTGAATTTTAGTGTTATGAAATTGTGTTTTATTTTCAACTATATTGAAGAATTTTGATCATATATAAAATATATGCGAATTTAAATGAAAGAAATTATTATTATTATTTTTTTTTGTTAACAAAAGTATAGTAGAAAAGTATTTTTATTCAAAAGATTCATTCATAGGTTTTGTTTCCACTGAATTTCATCAGAATTTCTTTTATATGTGAATTATTTTTATTTTCAAAGCTAAATTTTTGCATTCAATCAAATATCTACAAAAGAGTATTTTTATTCCTTCAAAGGAATAGTTTATACGTTGTTTTGGTTAAGTGCATCAGAATTTCTATTTGTTTCAATTTTCATTTTGTTTCGAAGTTTTGATTTTCTATATCCTGTCAAACATCTATACTAATATATTTTTTAATAGTATTGTGTTCGAATATCCCATTCTTATTATTTTAGTGATTAGTTGATGCTCAATTATCAAGGTTAACTATTTTAAAACTAAATTAACTGCATTTAATTTGTGGCTATCGGATTTTATAATTGACCCTTTTCCCCCCCCTCAAGTTAAAAACAATGGCGTATCTTGCTAAAGCGCGCAAAGAGGACTTAAAAACACTAGCTACAGAATTGGGCCTCGAAGTAGGAGAAATAATGAGAATAATAGATTTTAAAAATTTAATCATTACGTCGAAAGACTATGATGAACAGTTTACTAAAACTCTTCTAGAAACAATTATTAACACGAGGGTTCAGGCAGAACGTGAGGAGAAGGAGGAAAATGAATACAAACGAAAACGAGACGAACTGAATTTAGAGCTAGAACGCATGAAGTTAAGCATAACTGCTACTTCTTCAACTAACACTAGTGTTGCCGCAGAGAAAATAAATATCCAGCACCTCATACCCAGATTTGTGGAACTTTAGACATTTCCACCTATCTAAAAATATTTGAAAGACAGTGTGAGCAAGTTAACATAGGAGAAGTCGATTATATAACACACCTTCTACCTATGTTACCTATTGATATTTCCAATATTATCTTGTGGGAACCTAAAGAGAAATTAAGAAATTACCAGCACATTAAGCAAGTGCTGCTCCAAAGATTCAAGTTGAGTGCTGAATCGTTTCGAATTAAGTTCAGTACTCATCAAAAACAACCCGAAGCTCTGTGGAAGGACTTTGCGTATGAGCTAAACAATTACTTAGAAGAATGGCTACATAGCCTAGAAGTGAAAGACTTTAACTCCCTTAAGGATTTGGTTCTTACCGATCAGCTTAAGAGAAGAGTTTCAAGGGACATTAAAGAACATTTTGTGGATATCTGGGGAGATATTAAAAGCTCATCTGAGCTAGTACAAAAATTAGACGATTATGAAATTGCTCGAGGTAAGACGTCGAAACAAAGTTTTACCAGACGTAAGAAGAACTTCTTTCCCCTCAAAAACAAATAAACGAAGTAGTATTAGAATGGGGATAAGGCAAAGGAAGCACCAAGAAAACCATTTGGAGGGCATTCGCAATTTGAAAGCCGAACTCCTCTGTCCTGCTATGGATGTGGAAAGCCCGGTTACATCAAGTCAAAATGTCCTGACTGCAATCCTTCAAAGGGTGAACCAGCTCACTTTGGAATTCTGCAAGTTAACAGTCTCTCTCCTTCGAACAGAAATGCTGTTCTCAGGATCAGCATAAATGGAGTTTCCGGAACTGCATTTGCGGACAGTGGTGCTAGTCATTCGATAGCAGGAGAAACTCTTTACAATATCCTTCTGCAACAAGGAGCTGCTTTTGAGAAGACAGCAATATCCCTATCCCTTGCTGATGGAATCGTTACTCAGAAAGAAGTTTTACGTACATTTCAAACCGTCCTTCTGGAAGGCAGAAAGTTTAAAACCTCCTTTATTATTTTGCCTGAAGCCAAAAACAACCCCACTCTACTTGGAGTTGACTTTCTCAAAAATGCTGGAATAGTACTAAATTTCAGAAAGAACTGTTGGACTTTTTGTGACAATTCCCGAAAATCGTACAATTTCGTAACGCCTTACCAGAGTACATCTGTTAATGTACTTCCTGTGGCGATAAAAAACTGTCAATTACGGGAAGATGAAGGACAAGAACTCCCTGGTTCTCAGCGTGTGGAACTTGATAGCTTGCTTAAAAATCATCACTCTATCTTCGAAGTAGGGGGAGAAGCTACTCCATTTATCGAACATAGCATCAACACTGAAAACAACTGACCACTTTCAGTGCCTCCCTACCGGATGAAGCCAGCCAGGAAGGAGCTGTTGAAGAAAGAGCTAGATTCTCTGCTGCAACAAGGCATCGTAGTAGAATGTGAATCTCCGTACGCCTCTCCCATTGTTTTGATTCCAAAACCAAGAATTGAAGAGAAACAAGATCAGCAAAAGGCCTTCTATGATAAAAGACATCGTCCTGGTCCCTTGTATCATCCAGGTGATAATGTCTGGGAAACCCTTCACCCCCTTAGCAATGCTGCCCAGAAGAAAACAGCTAAATGCATGTCTAAAAGAGATGGACCTTATATTATTGTGACTCAACGCTCTCCGACGACTTATGAAGTGGCAAATCCAAACAACCCACATGAGGTTTTGGGACCTTATCATTCATCTGCTCTTCGTCCATGCATAGACAAGGAAGCCACTCCAGTGATGCCTCCCAGAAAAAGGGGAAGACCCAAGAAAGACAACTCTGCTGGTTCCTCATCGAGGACGATACCTAGGAACCAGAGGGCCATGTGAACACTTAACCAGTCAGCCTGCCACCTCGGGGAAGAAAGGATGTGCCAATGTCCTCCCGCGCAAACCCCTTTGTATTTTTATAGTAATTTCCTGTTTTATGTAATTGTAACCGTGCTCAATTAGAATGTACCACCAATTAAAATTATTTGAGCTAGCCGCCGGAGTTATTTTTGAGTATTGGTTATAAACTACATTTTTTCAAGTCTTACTTTTGTAAAACTATTTTGGTAATGTAAAATGGCCCATTATTAATTCACATTACAGGTTTTTTTAAAAATAAATTTAGATTTTTCTTTAGTAATTATTCCATGATTTCAGAATAATGCCTTAATATAAATGCAATAAAAATCTGTCTTAGATTTTATTTTCATTTTACAGGTATGATAATTTAGTGAAGACTGTCATCACTATCAAGTATAATAATTTAAATGAAAAAATTTACTCAATTAATCAAAATTTATCCATATTTCTTGGATACTTATAAAATTAAATACCAGTTTGGTTCATATAGCTGTATCAAATCAAGATAATTACAACTGTAGCTGATAGAAATCAAAAATTTAATCTTACTTGCCCCCTTCCCTAAACACATATTTTTTTCAATCAGACATAAAAATCTACAAGGTTGAAGAGTAATAAATAAATGTGTTCATTCAAAAAATATCCATTGTCCAAATTTTTGTTAAATTCTCCATTTAAATGATTTAATACCTAAAAGGTCAGTTACAGTTCTAATACACAGTTCTATGTCCTGAACTTTTATTCACAATTATGACAAATTTTAATTGGACACAATGCGATTCAATTGTCTAAAATTCAAATAAAATAATTTTAGCCTAAATAATTCTTTAAATAATTTTCTATAATCTCACAAAATTTGAAACCTCCAAGTTAAAAAAAAAATTCTGAGTTATGATAATTTTATGTTTGTTTTTATTCACACCCCAATAGAAAATAAAAGCCTTAAACGGAATTATCTTGGAAAGAAAGAAAAAATTCATTTATCTTCACTTAAAATGCGAAGGCTTTTTTTCTATTGTGTCAAATGTGTGCTTCCATGTTTATTCTAATTATTACTATTAGTATATGCAACAAAAGTTGGTATGTATGAACCAAAGCAATATTTATTCTTAAAAAAATAATAATAAATATATAAAAAGTTGAATTTAGAATTTACACATTTTTTAAGACCTTTTCAATAAGCATTAAAAAGTACTTTACATATATCAACCACGCTAGCAGTAAACCCAAACCAACTTTTATTCTACATCGTTTGACGTATTTGTTAATCAAATTTCATGTGTGTACATTTTTGTAGGAGGATTAGTATTTTGAGAACAAAATCTGTTTTACATTGGCTACAAGTAAAAAAATTGTAAAATCATTAAATCAAAGATTTCAGTATAAATTGTACCATGTCCCCCTTAAGTTACTATTTTATTCAACCTGGTAACTCAAATTTCCACAATCAATCAATTTGTTTTGTATACATGTTTCATATGAAAACACTTATTACAAATTTCAAAATTTTTTCTTTTGTGTGTGTGGAAAATTTTAGAATACATCTTATTACATTACTTTAAAAGTATATGGCTATTAGTTGCTCATCAGATAAGTGGAAAAAACTTTGCTTCTCACTCCTTTCTCCAGATATCCATTTTCTTTTGGATTGGTATAAAATAGACCCAAATGAAATTTCAACAAAAGTTACCCTTTACAATCCCTTCAAGCACCAATTTGTAAAAAAACATTCCAGGAATAGACAATGTATCCCTTTTGTAATCTTTCCCTCGTAAATACTTTTATTGAACAGTATAATTTTGCTGTAATGTCCTGTGCTGCATTAGCTCAAAATATAATTTTGAGCTGATGCAGCACTGTAGGAATTTCACTTTAAAATTTATGCTAGAATAGCAAACAGAATGTAAAATTTCACACTTGCTGAATTTTTGAAAAATATTAATAAATATCAAATTATAAATAAAATTACTATAAACGAATTCATATGAATAACATTTATCTTGCATTCATTTCAACAACAAAAAAACTTTTATACTACAAAAAAAATTTGAAAAATATTACAGAAATTTCACTTTTATTTTCACATGTCACTGATAGGTTAAAACATTTTCAAGGAATCTTTTTACCTCAAAGCTGAAATTTTACACTCTTTTTATTCCACTGTGACAATAATCAAGAATTAAAATAATTGAGAATTCAATATTGATTCAATTTTTTCAGATGACAGAACAGAGAATAAGTTAAGAATTTAATGTAGACATCAGTTACAATATTAAATGAGCAATTTTTTTAAAACCAGTCACTCCTTTTTTTTATAAAGAGTATTAAAAGATATCAAAACATTAGAATAATATATTTACCTGGATCAGGTATAAAAACAATCCCAGGAACTGAAAAAATAGATGCAGCTGGAAAGGATGAAATAGAAAAGTTACTTAAAATAATTTGATGCATTAATTATAATAAACTGTAAGATGTTTATACAACAACATTTAAAAAAGAAATACATGTCATTGAATTTGCACAAAAATTTATTTAAAAGACATTTACTTATAATTCAACTTTTGAAAGTTGTGTGCTTTTTACTTTTGCCTAATGTCAAAAAGAAAAATTTCCAGATAGAGAAGGTGTGGTCCAAAGTTATATTCTGACTATTATATATCACATGCACATGCCACTCAATTCTGTTTGAAGTAATTTATTGTAACCTGAATAAAATCTATTTCATTTCCTATGCTATACTTTCTTAATTTTACAGAATGTTTCAAAATTTCAAGGACAAAATTAATTAGAATATAAACCCATATGACAATGGATTTGAATCTTGCCATTTTAAGATTATTGGTTGCTGCAGGTACAGATATGTCAAGTAAATCTTGGTCATGTAGAAGATGATGCTTCAATAGTTTCCGAAACTGAAAATGCATTACTTCATGCATACTTGAACTAATGATTTCACAAAATCATGGGCAGTTGTTACAGCCAAGTTAATAGAGAACTATAATCTTCCACATATACAAAGCTTTTTACATCAGAATATTTATGAAGAGCAACAATTTTTACAACTGTGTCATTGTATAGCACGTTTTACTGCCTTATTTAAAAGAACTATTAAAATACACTCAAATAAAATGATGGGGGTGGTAGGATGTGTATGCAATGAATATTTCCTCGGTACTTACAAATAGTCTTTACAATTCTTATCTCATTCTATTAATTTATTCAAAATATACTAAATGGCCTGAAAATACGGATTTGTGCATATATATCTACCAAACGTCCAATTTAATAGAAATGTTTTCTGTTTTCTTTTACAACTAGTACAAGATTTTAACTAATTTCAAAAGCACTTACTGTCGGACAGTTTATGAATTTCAGGTCCAAGACTTTTAAAATACGGATGCCTAGTTCCATCAAGAGCACTTATTCTTTTCTTTGGATCATACTGAAAGATAAAATAATGCAATTCAAATATAGAAAGCATGTTGTAAGGGCTAAGAAAATTTGATGTTTTAACACTAAACTGACCATTTTCAAACTTTTGTAAGATTTACACATATTTAAACATTATAATGCACTATCGAAGTACATGACTTTTCATTTGCATATACTATACTCTTTATTCATTACTTCTAATTTCTTTCTCTTTTCCCAAGAAAAATTTGTGTTTTTCCCACAGAGGTTGGTCAATTTAATCAGTGGAGAAAATATTTGATCTAGAATTTTATATTTATAAACTGTACTACCAGAAGGCTATCTCAGAGTCAGTTGCAATTGAAAAGAGTGAACAACAACAGTATTTAAAATCTCAAGTAGAGCGGTTCTAAAACATTTTACGCAATTTTGTAATGATTGCTTATTTGAAGGAGATAAAGTAAGTACCTCAGATGTAAATTTTTTTATTCCCTTACATAGTGTTTGTTATATTCAGTGGCTATTTGCCCGAAAAATGTCAAAACATTTCATATTACAAAGTAGAAAAAATAACAGACATAGATGAAGCCTTCAGTATGTGATGAACAAGAAAGTTAATATAATAAATAAGCATCCAGGGCCGAAAAGAAAAAAATTTATTGACATCTGAAAGTGAGACAGATATAGGAGATCAATGCATTGAATAGGCAATTGATTGAACCGTTTGGGAAGAAATAGACAAAAATTCCAAACCTAGCAGGACAGCAGAGCATAATATTTTTAGAGTTTCATCAGACCCAACAGGATATGCTAAAAAACATATAATGAAAGGACAAAAATGAAATTTTCTCTTATCATTGATAACCATATAATGGATATTATAAAATGTACAGAAGAAGCACCATTTAGGGTGTTAAGGACTAAGTGGGAGGTAAATGCTACAAAACTAGATGCATTTTTTGCTGTGAAATATGCCTGTGCGGTATATGAAGCAAAAAAGTTGGATATTTCACATTTATGGAATAAAAATTGAGGATGCGCTTTTATTTTCAAAAACAATGAGCAGAAATTACTTTACTGAAATTACGAGGTTTACACGATTAGATAAGAAGAACGAAAGAAGCCAGCATTTACAAACCAAAAATTTGCAATGATACCTACAATACAAAACCGATTTAAAGAGAATTCACAAAATTGTTATAAACCTAGTGCATACATTTCTGTTGATGAGCAGTTATTTCAATCAAAGACTAGGTTAGATTTACACAGTACATGTTGAACAAACCAGACAAATTTGAAATAAAGTTTTGGTTGGCATGTTACATCAATAGCTAGGATATAATAAATGGGTTTTCAATTTGAGAAACGATGAAGGAAGGCTCAATTTCTCTTGGGGAGTTCATCATTCTAAAGCTGATGGAGCCATTCACAGGATGGAACATTACATAATTTTTTTCATGAACGTACCATTAACAAAGAAGCTACTAGCAAAAAAGGCTACAATTGTTGGAATGATATGTGGAAATGAAACAATTGCCAAAATTAGCCAAAGAAAGAAAAGATAAAATGTCTAAATTGAAAAAGTACCCCCCCCCCAAAGTGATTGTCCAAAGTTCAGTACATAAATCAATAGAAGAAAAAAACAACAAACCTATACTGGAAACTAATAAATTTTATAATGATACAAATTTGGTGTAGAAGAGGCAGACCAGATGGCAAGGAAATACAGCATGAAATCGAAAAGTTGCAGGTGGCCACTTCAGATTATTTTTAACATTCTGGAACTAGCTGGAATAATTGTCTAGGTTTTGAATAAAGAAACAATGGGTGAAAACATTTTGAGGCAGGAATTTTTATTCTAGTTAGCTACAGAGCTTGGTGATGCATATAAAAAAATCAAAAGAAGAAAATCTTTTACTAATCTCATCCACAAGTTAAGATTTACTTGTACGAAAAACTTGTCAAATAAAATTTTGTTACGATTATAAAACTACAAATTCTGTTTGAAGCGCAAAAATATGTATGTGGCAAATGTACATGTCAGAATAAAATAATTTGTAAATGAAATTTTAGTTTATTAAATTTATAACTGAAATTATAAAAATAAATTTGGATGACATTTCATGAAAATTCATCCATTTCATATACATTCAGCAATAAATCAACCAATAGCAGCGTTTTATTATTCTGCATTGAATAATAAAACTACTTCAATAAACAATCTGAGTGGGGTAGAAATAGGTATACAAGAACTGTCTGCAGGTTTAGCATTAAGGGATTTCATTAAAATAATACAAACAGTATAATACAAATTAATCAGATACTGCAGATATAGAGAACACATGCTTTTTTAAAAAGAACTTTTCATAAAATTTCTTTGAATAAAAAATGGTATGAACTATCTAATTTTTGAGTAAGTATATTTTCAAAACCCAAACTAGGAGAAAAAAAATCCCTGAAAATGTAATGAATTTTTATAGCGCAAAACAAAAGTGGTAGTGGGAAAAAAATCAGTAGATGGTATTTCTGTTCAAAAAGATATTTTTTCTTTCTTAAATCTAAAAATATCAACATTAAAAAAATTATGCAAAAAATAGATGATTCCAAGAAAATGGAGGGGGAGGGGATATAGGAAAAAAATTGAGAATATACAGAAACACAAAATAAAACTTTTATTTCATATTCAAGATATATACAAATTTTATTGTGTATATCTTGACTTTATATTTTAAGACAAGACTTTATATTTTTGTTTATATGTCAATTAAAACAGCTTTACTACATTTTACTCTTAAAAAAATTGAATTTTACATGAGAAAGAAATGAAGTATAGCATTTCTCTTATTGTTTAGATTAATTTTTAAGTTATGTTAAATTTACCATGAGCAGCTTAAAAAAAAGGTCCTGTCCAGCACTATCCAACCGCTTAATTTTCTTGGGAAATTTCTTCTGTTCCAAGTCTCCATACCTGTGGCTGACTTCGGGCAGAAAATTTATCTTAAAGTCCTCATAAGCACTGATGCCCGGCCATGTTTCTTCTGTGGGAATACCCATTTGGCGAAAGATGAGATCAAGTTGCGCTTCAACAGTAGAACCAGGGAACAGAGGTTGGTTAGTGACCATCTCAAAGAATATACAGCCCACACCCCTGAAACATTAAACATTTGCTGTTATGGGAGAACAAAATGAGTAGCTTGAAGTTTTATAATCTTACTACTCATGTAGATCACTTGACTTTTTTAAAAATCAAATATTTTCAATTTAAAAATTTTCTCAAAAAAATATATTTACTGCCATGATGGAGAAAGTTTTAACTAAACACTCACTCTAGGAATATTGCTATAATTCATTAGCATATATTTTTAAACTCACTGTTTATTTTTTTACAATTCTATGTCAAGAACTAATAATTTAAAAAATATTCTTAAAATTTCATTTAATGATATGCTATAAAGAAAGACCAACTTCAACATCTTTTTCTATGCATATAATCTTCGGGAAAAAAATGCTTTTTCCATATAATTTTACTAACTCAGTTTGACATAAAGCCCTTACTCATACATATTATAAAAAAAAGTATAGCTTGAATTTCAAAGATTTCCTTTAAACATTTTGTTACAAATATAGAAAAGAATGTCTTTTCATCTTGAAGAAAGAAAAGGTATAGGAAATGTTTACACCCAAAATACTAATAAACGTAAAATACAAATGCGGTAATTTCACACTGAATATGCCTCACTTTCCTAAAAGCTTTTCCTCATAGTGCATAAGAATACATAGCAACACTTTAAAACTTATAGGAGGAGACAGGCCATATTAAAAATCGAAGCAAAATCAGAATTTCTCATCCCTGCATTAATGTAAAATTTTTCATCTCTCTCAATTCCTATCCATTACTATCATGATTTCTCAAATAGATCACAATGAGAAGTTTCAAAATTTGTAATAATACATTTGTTATTCAGCTTATTTCTTTGAATAGAATCAAATTAACAAAACTACAAATTTATTCTAATACATTGCTGGTTCAATGAAGGGGGGGGGGGGAGATTCAATCTCATCATGTAATTTACAGATTAACAAAGTTTTATAAGGAAAATATTCAAGTCATTGTAATAATTCTACAGCTATTTAAAAAAAAAATTGATGGGGAACTTTATCTTTCAGTATAAAGGTATCATTGTAATTTTATTGACTTAAGATACGCCAGTTCTGTATTCATAAAATTAAATTATAAAAATGTATTACTAAAAAAATTATTACATCTTTAAGATTAGTTCTAATTTCTAAATTTTCTTTATTTTTATGACTGAAAAATTAATGATTTGAATACTATGAGCTGAAAACTAAAAAATTTGATGGTAAAGCTTCAAAGAACAGATGTTTTTCTAAACATGCAATTCTGCTTTTCATTATTTTTTACCCAAAGGAAATTTAAAAAAAATTCAGTACATAAAAAGGAAATGCATCATGCATAGATCATAATCATCACAACTTTTAAAATTCTTAATAGTGCATTTATTTAATAACAGCAAATTTGATATTGCTGAAAAAGGCGGCAATTGGCGTCGCCTATACAGTGCAGCATTAAAAAAAGTGATACCAGCTCCTGGGGAATGAACTAGGTCAGCAAAAGTAAAAAATACGAATATGCAGCCCCATTGAAAAAAAAAAAGATATTGCTAAAAAATAAGTGTACATGACAGGGAGTGCTTGATACAAAGGATGAGCAACACTTTATTAAAAATGATATAAACTAATAAACCAACATGTATTAATATAGAAGACAAAAAAAAAAAGAATGTTAATATAGTGTTGAAATATTAAAAACAATTTATGTTACAAAAATTGAGTAACATCTTTCCTTTTGTATAGAACTATCCTCAAATATTTGTGATTCCAGTTTTTATGCCAGTTATCTTCTTATTCATGAAGAATTAATTAAGCATTTCTTTAAAATATATCTGAAATCAAAATTCATTAAAAAAATTTTGGTAAATTTCAAAATAAAACACAATTTGTTGGAAATATACATGCATATTTTAAATATTAGAAGTTATACATTTACATTTAAAAAAAATTCTTTTTTTATTAATGCAAATAAAAAAAAATAAAATTATACATATTCAAAAGGAATGCATTTTATTTTTGTAAGTAAAAAAGACATTTCAAAGATTTCAAACAAGATTATCCAATGAAGCACTACCAGTGAATTTTCTTATTCTTCGTTAAAATCTTAAAGCCATCTTGAAGTAGAGTAGTAATGAAATAAATATGCAAAAAAAAGAAAGAAAGAAAGAAAGCCTTTTAGATGTATATTTTGTCAAACTGAGAAAAACCAAGGAAACTCAAAATTACTAATTATAGTAATTTTGAGTAGCTAATTCAGTACAAAAAACAAAATTTAAACATTTGCAACACAAAAAAAGTTTTGCTGAAATAACTATCGACATACATTAGACACGGATGATAGTAGTGAGTTATCTGTGCTTAGTTGGATAGCCTTTATTTTTTATTACAGCTTCACATTGATGTTTCATTGAGCTGAAAATAGTTGTAAGCTTTTCCTTGATTGTTACATGATGCCAGGAAACAATTATATCCTCAATTAGTTCCTTTTTATTTCACAGGTACCTCATTTGGACAAGAGTTTTCAAATGGTGCCAAAAGTTTTCGATAGGATTGAGGTCAGGACTCTTTCCTGGCCAGGACAACAATTATATTTAGTAAAGAAGCAATGGCTTTATATAAAAGAGTAGTCTGGAAAGAAAAGTGTGACAAGAAGGTTGTTTTTCCTATGTTACAATTGCAAGACAGGTGGGTAGTGGAATGGTTACATTTGGAGACCGAAAATTTTGTTTAAGATGTTAGGAGAAAAATTTAATAAAAAAACAATGCACGAAATGGTCAAAAAAAAGGTGCACCACATCTGTCGATGACAGAAAAACAAAAATACTATGTCTCGAAGATAAAATGTCATCAGAAGTAATTGGAGTGATTCTTGTGTTTCTGTCAGTTCAAAAACATGCAAGGAGAAGATTACAGACGTTAGACTAAGAAGTAGAATTCCACGAAAAAAGCCTTATCTTAATTTACAGCAGTGCTAAAAAAGGGAACAGTAGTCAAAGAAACACATTAATTGGACAAATGATCAGTGGTCACAGTTTTATGGAGGGACTAGCTTTTACCCGCAGCTTCGCTCACGTTGATGTCTTTAAATAACTGTCAAAGCCGTAATCATTATCATTCGAAAGTAAGTAATATAATATGGTAATTTTTTTTATTGCTTAACTGGAACCAATAAAATTTAAAAATTCTAAAATTGAGCTTAGTTTTAAGAAACTGAAAACGTAATTCATTATAATAATTAACAACAAATATTCAATAACTTAACCTATTAATACTTTTAAAAATTGAAAGTATCTATGTTTAATATATAATTCCTCTTTAAAAGAACTCAAAACAGAATATTATTCTAAGATGCTACTGTATACCATATTATATGTTCTTCCATCAGTTGCAAACATGTGAAGATTTGGGCATTGGACACACCGATCAAGCTACATATAGTTGGCCATGGGAAAAACATTGCTTTTCCAAATGCATCCCTGCTACCTGAAATGTTAGCTATGTTAATAGCAACAATAAAACTTGAAATTGAACTCGTTTGAATTGAAACGGTAGGTCAGTGGGGATACTTGGAATTCGAGGTATGATAACACTATCCCTTTTCATGACATATGTTAAAATATTGGCACCAAGCATATTCCGCATCAGATTTGTGATCCAAGGCCTCGTTTCTTTACATAGTCAAGGAGCATCGAGATTTTGCATAACTGGTACATTTAGTTTTAATTGAAGTTTATGTGAGGGTACACCCGAAAGTTCAAGTGAATTTAAGAACTCTGTGGGATATGAAGTACTTTGTTCTTTATCCATGATTGTATTCATTGATAAATATTTCTTCAATTCCCCCCCTCCCCCCACACGTCGTTTAAATTTTCAATGGTGATTTATGGACAATGTCATTGTTAGGTGCCAATATTGATCTGCGCGCAACAAATTCTACATAACAAAATTCTCTGGAAGTAAAATATAACCTCCAGCATTTGCATCCAAGCATCCAAAACTTCCATAAGCATTTGCCCATAAGCTTGATGATTAAATAGAGTGATTTCATCTGCCGGTGTACGTCCTCTGGATTACAGGGAGAGTTTTTCAAAATTCACCAGCCAATATAAAATAAAGCCACCATTCCTCTTGTATTTCTTTACTATCTCGTAAATCCTGAAGAGTCCGATTTAACGATTCTATAGCTTTCTTGTGAGACATCGTATTTTCATCCCACACTAAAAGCTTACATTGTGGAAGCACCCCGCCTTGAGAGCTATTTTTTCTGAAATATCAGATGAGTGAATCTTCAAATGCAAGATTAAGCAATAATTTTAAAATGGAGAGCGCAGTACGACCGTTGGTCAGTAAAGTCGCGGCTATACCAGAAGTAGCCATAGCAACTGCTATCTTCTGGTTTTTTCTGATGGTCATTAATAATAAGTTGAGCAAAAACGTTTTTCCTGTTCCTCCAGGGGCTTCGAGAAAAAAAGAGTGCACCACTGCCAGATTCTATTTTGCGAAATACTTGTTGGAAAACGTGGCCTTGTTCTGGAGATAATTGAGAGATAAATTCTGTTACTTGATGTTTCAATGCTGTAAAATCGTAGTTTAATTCTCAAGTGATTTCATTATCGAAGCCATTTCCGTCAACGCGTCTAGAGCTAATCATTCCAAAATCATGTAGCTTCTTCCTAACCATTCTGAAAACCTTTATTGCGTTTCGTTGTAGATGTGTTCATTGAAAGACATATTTGGTTGATTTTTGTAGCAAAATATCTTCCGCTATGTAGTGTTTGTACTTATTCCAAAAGGTTTGAGGATTAGAAAGAGTGAAGATGAAACAAGTATTGCGTAAAGCTCCCTAATTTTATTCGGCGAGTGACATTGTACGGATGCCTTCATAGTTTATCTTCAAAGTAATACCTCCATGTAAAATATCTAAGTTTAGTATAAGTGAAAAATTGTGTGCAAAATATGAATATTTAAATAAATGAAATATGAAAATTAGGTTAAAAAAAATTCAAAGTAATAAATACTTTCAAAACTACTAAAGTAATTAAAACTTCAATTAATATTACCATAGAATTTTCAATATCACACACGCGCAATTAACTAAAACTTTATTTCATTTCCCTCTTTAAAAAGTGGGAGAAAACTGGCATTGTCGGAATTCAGAACTTCTTAGCCAACTTGGCGATATTTCTCAAAGTTTGAGTTTGACATTTAACAAACGTAAAGTAATAAACGTCAGACGTTTAATAAAAAGCCATTTAAAAAATTGCTTTTTGTAAAGATTCTAAATTACACTATGTTTCAGTTATTTGTTACAAATGTGAGAAAATTTTTATTAAAATTTTCATTATTGACCAAATGCATAATTTTGTGCCAACTTGGCGGGAAGTAAGCAACATCAACGTTTTACCCGCATAGTTCCCGTAAGAATATGGAGATAAACTATATCTTATGTTACTCGCTGATAATGTAGCTTTCCATTGGTGAAGGAATTTTTAAAATCGGACCAGAAGTTCCCGAGATTAACCGGAACAAACAGACAGACAAAAATTTTAAAAATTGGTTTTTTGTTATGAGTACCGTATATACTTTTAAGTGCATTAAGTAAAAAGCTGTTAATTTGAAATTACAAACAGACACTTCAATTTTATTTATTTGTATAGATGAAACCAAGATATCATTATTCGGGAGTAATGGTCGAAAATATCCAAGGCATAGAATATGAGAAATGCTACATTCTGACTGCATCCAGGCAACTGTGTAGTACCCACATAGTTTTAAGATTTGGTCATACATATCAGCACGTAATTGGTTGCCTACATATTATTGATGAGACACTGGATGTCAGAAAAAACATTGACACCATTCTATAACCCAAACTTCTACCTTCCATCAGGGATCTATTTACCAACAAGGCTTCATTTATTTTTCAGCAAGATTCTGCTCCTTGCCCCACAGTAAAGGAATCTAAAGACTGGTATCATTCTAAGATCATTGAGTTGTTCTGGCCAGGAAACAGTCCTGATCTCAATCCTATCAAAAAATTGTCCGAATGAGGTACCCATGAAATAAAAAGGAACTAATTGAGAATATAATTGTTTTCTGGCATCATGTAATAATGAAGGAAGAGCTTAAAACCATTTTCAGCTCAATGAAACATCGATGTGAAGATGTAATAAAAAATAAAGGCTACCACCCCACTAATCACTGATAACTCACTGCTATCATCAGTATTTATTTCTTCGACATGTTACTGTAGAATAACTTTTTTTTTGCGTTTTAAAAGTTTGAATTCTGTTTTTTAAATTGAATTCAATATTATATTCTCTTTAAAATGATATAAAAGACATTGCATTTTGTGCAATATAACATTTTCTACATGCGTACAAGCTTAAAAAATGAAATTTTAAAAGTGTCCGCAATTTTGGCCACCATTGTGTATATGTAATTATTCCCAGTAAATTAATTTTGAACATGTTTTCAATTTGTAATGGTCCTGGCCATTAGGACATGCACGTAAATAATAACTAGCTACCTGCTTAACAGGAATCTTTTAAGCTACATCTATCCATCACACATATTATGTGATCTGAACTTCATTTCCCACTCAGCATATAAACTGAGGTTTCTGAAAATTCCGCCTCTTGCTCTTTGTCTTCATGATGTATTAATAGTTAGCTAGTTAACAGCTAGTGTTTGTGTCTTCTTGTTTGCTTCTTATGTTGGATAGCTATAAGTTAAATGTTCAATAAATCGGATTTACCATTTCAAAAGACTGCCTCGTCAATATCATCAAATATAAAACATCAACCATCATAAATAATAATTTTTCCACTGGTGATGCCTTTATATATGTATATAACCTGACCAGCAGAGTGTGTGGGAGGGGAAGGGGATTTAAACATGAATATCATAGGATTACAATGTTTTAGTTAATATATGGAAATGCTGTGTGAAGGGAATAAATTATTTGGAAAATCCTTAAACAAAAATAGCATGAATACTGTGAAATAGCCTCAATCCTTTTAACCTCAAAATACAAAAATATCTACAAAAACCTTCAACAGTTCACAGAAATTACTAGTAAAAACCAAATAATTTATTTTGTAAACTTACCATAAATCAATAGACATTGAATAATCTGTTGAACCTAAAAGGACATCTGGAGGCCTATACCTATAAAAAAATAATGTGACAATCTTTTTAAAGAAAGAAAAACAGCAATTCTTCATAAAAACCTCTCATTAACAGAAAAATTTAAAATAACCAATTACTTTTACAAATAATAACTAAATTTTAATAAACATTTCTCAGTAAAACATAAATCAGTTACATAGCAAGTGCCTCCCCCCCCCAACACTATTTCAAATGGTGTTAAAATGACACCGGTACATCTATTAAGGACAGATAACACCACCCAATATCATTCTCAAATCAAAATGCAAGGAAGAGCAGGGAACTTGCAGGGGTACAAGAGGTCCATATATTCTCTTAGATTGCAAAGAAGGCAGAGAGTCTTATTCGACATTGATGCAATGGAGGTGTTTGCGGAGACAGTCATGATCAGAAATGAGATAAACATTGCAACAGATTTCTTTCTTGGCCATTTGGATTCTTCCCAGGCCTGTTCAAGCCATTGTTTACTTTTGTTTCACGAAGTGAGTTCCTATGATAAGTAGGATCTGAAAGCATTCCTAACAAATGATCCAATGCAGTCGTAGGGGAGACCAAAATGTGATATTTGGAAGACTGAGGGTCCATTTTTAGCCAAATTATTGGTGATATCATTACTCTGAACTTAACACTGGGCAGGGATCCATTGAAGAACAACCTCCTTGTCATTACTGGCAGGCCAATTGAGAGAATCAAAACAGTAATCAACAGTTGGAAAAACAGGAATTACTTTAAAACAATAACTTGAAGGGTGGCTTTGGAATCTGATAAAAAATACTACCATTGAAAGATGCTCTAAATGTGTCTGCAGTTGGGCTTGGTGAATGGCAGCTATTTCACCATCAAAAGGCAGTTTTAAAAGGGCCGATGGGTGTATATAAAGAAATCAACTCACAGTAAACACCTGCACCAGCATTATTAGAGTCACCCAATCTGGAGCCATCAGTATATACTCGCAACCACTTTACTTCTGGGTAGCAACTATTAATATTTTCATCTGCCAAAGCTTTGATAATAGTATCACTAGTTTTGGTTTTTAAAACTTCTTGCTTGAGTCCTAGGCGGAGGGAGAAAGCCTTGTTTACAATAGATTTACAAGGAGGAAGAAACTGTTCAGCCTCAAAATTGAGATCACCTCATCAACTCCTTGCATGGGCCATGGGTAACCTAGTGGTTAGAGCATTGGACTCCAGACCAGAAAGCCTGGGTTCGATGCCACCAAATACCCACCGAGTATATACGGAGAACATGCTCGTTAAACCAGTGGGTCCAAATGATGTCGCCATCTACAGCAAAATCGCACTGTCACCTTCATGGGGACTCAAAAGCTTAGGCTAACAACAGGTGTAAAATTCTAACCTTTAGCCGCGATGAATTTCGTGGACCTTGATCTGATATTACTATCGATCAGATGGCATAAGCAACAACAACAACACTCCTTGCATGAAACCACTTTGTGTCCCACATGGGCAGGCAACCATGAGTTCTGATAACTTTCGCCTAAAGAAAAATAGCTCTTTCCTAGATGGTCATATGGATAGGTCTAACAATTGTACAAAACTGCATGCAATTTATGTTGGTTGTATTTACAGAACCAATGATTAGGTGCACTGTCATGTTCTGAAAAGTTTCCAGTCTGTCGAGAGATAGCATACATGAAGTGATTAAGGGTTCACAACAGTATGATAAAATGGGTAGGATATATAGGTATAGGTTGTATTTCAAGTAATACTGGAACAACCCCTTTTAGAACCTGCCCACGCTTTTAAAGTTCAATGTATTACATTTTCTACATGTGGCCTCCAAGAAAGCTTTCTATCAAGTGTTACACTCAAATATGACTTATGTGGCCTCCAAGAAAGCTTTCTATCAAGTGCTACACCCAAATATGACTTGTGAACATGAAAACTCTGTTTTCTTTTTTAAACGAGAGTTACTTTGTAAATAAAATTTGGAGATTGATTGACACAGAGATGGTTGTTAATATCTCTATTACTGAAATTTTCTAAATGTTACTTATTTTACCCTTTTATTCACTACATTATATATATAGTTGATTTTCTAGTGTATTTGTTTTACACTATGATTAATAATTTCCACTTAAATGAAATTTATTACATTGATTTTTCAGCATTCATACATAGAAATTAATGGGTTGATCTATTCCATGATTATTATCTAATGTTATTTTGACACCCCCCCCCCCACCAAAAGAAAAAAAGCTAAGTTTGCCTTTTCAAGTTTTAAAGAGAGAACCTCACCCTGTCTTTAGAGGGTTTTTCCCTTTCACTAAAGGGGGTGATAATGTTTTTAAAAAAAGTGCAAGAAAAATATATTTATTGCATCTTGGATATCTTTCGACATCTTTTTTTAATCTTTTTTTAACATCTTGGATATCTTTCGACAAATTTTTGTGCCAAAAACCTTGTATCTAGGAGATGCATCACAACAGCACACTTTAAATTTAAATGTTAATCTCAAATATTCATAATTTGAAATAACAATCAAGAAATTCATAAAGAAATATTATAGATGGCACAAATTATGTTATAACAAAATTCATAACATTCCTTTTCTTCTAATGTGATTGATATTATTCAAGTAAATATCAACAATAAGAAAAGACAAAAGCATGTTATTCATAAAAAATAAAAATAATAAAATCAGTAAAATAAAAAGAAAATTTTACCATAATGTAACCACTTCATTGGAATAAGTTTTAGTTGGCACAGACTTGGCCCTTGCAAGACCTGAAAAGAAAAATATGAAATGAAACTAAATTTCACAGCTCTAAAATGTAGATGACATTTGATAGCATTTAAATATATATATACATAAAAAAAAAATTAGCTTACCAAAATCTGCCAATTTCAATTCCCCTTTTTCATTAATTAATAAATTTTGAGGTTTCAGATCTCTGTGAAGGACTTTTCTTCTATGACAATAGGCAAGACCACGTAGTAGTTGGAAAAGAAATATCTACAATGAAAAACAACAAATATTAAATAAATAATAAAATAGCATTACACCATCTAGAAGCTATTTTTGTGCTAATTTTTCATTCCTTAAAGTTTGATTTTTATTATTAAAATTTAAAATTTTGAAAATATTTAATTAATGATGCTACTGACTGATTTTTTGTTATGTATCTAAGCTACAGTTTTTAACAAGGAATTCTTAAAATTTTCCTAATCCTTTGAAAAATAAAAGTACTGAACTATTCTCCCAAGAGCAAAATTTTAATTTCTAACTTCAGAATATATTTAAAATGCAAAGAAATGACAGTCTTTGTATTCAACTAATTTCAGAATTTACAAACATTAATTAAATTCAGCAATGTATAAATTAAACTTTTTTCACACATGAATCAAAGTTGCACATAATTCAAAATAGCACATATTTTAGCTACAGAAGTAAAATTTAGCTTTATTGTGATACCATTCAAGGATGTTTTCTCAAATTAATTGAAACGAATAAAAATGTAAAAAATGGAAGCATCACAAGAATGTACCATTGGATCTGCTATTTTATAAATCAATGGGAAAAACTATTTTCATAAAACTGCATCAACATTCACTCCTTTAAAAAAAAAAACCTTGTTTTTGTAAAATAAATCAAATTGTGTTGTAGTGAAATAAATGATTTTTCTGATTCAATAATTATTCAACACAGAAGGATGGTGGTGTTAAAAATGACAAAAATCTTTTCCCTGCCATTCCACAGCATCTTTGAGGGATTACCTACTTGCAGGGCACACAAGTTGTGCTTTTTAACATTTAATTTTTTTAAAACTAATTGCAATTCCAGAATTTAAACGGTCAAAATAGGTTACCTGGATCATTTCTGATCTTTTGGTGCCTTCAGTGCATTTCTGTGTTCACCAGTTTGTGAGAAGATAGCCTCATATAGATAGATATGTTTGTTTACCTACAAGTTTTAACAGTGAAGATACAAAAAAAAACCCCTCTAACTGAAAATCCCTTTAAAGTGCAGGGAGAAAAAATTCTTTTCCTGAAACTATATGCTCTACTTTCACTATGCCATTATCATGTACAAAAACAGGAATTCAAAAAGAAATGAGACAAAGTGAAAGAGAAAAATAAAAATAAGCAAATGAAGAAATAGTGAGGCAAAAAGAATTACTGAGCAGCTTTAATAATAATAATAATAAAAAAAACTAGTTTATCACAAAAGATATAAGCATCAAGAAAAGATTTAAAAGGAAACCAAGATCAGAGAGTTTTGTTGATACTTGTGTATTATCGCCAACTCTAATAATAATTTGCCAAGTTGGCAACCCCGGTTCCCTATGTGCCATACGCGCTGAATTGGCAACCAGATGATTTGTTTTATATAATGTCACCAATACGGTTGTGATAATACATACACATTGTTTTGTTTTGACATAATTATTTCCGCAATGACAGATATTTAAAATATGACATATTCATACAGTTGGCAATAAATAACCAATAATCACATAGTTGCAAAACAATATGGTTTGATGAAACATTTTCAATGTTTAATGTAAATTAATGAAACAGTGATAAGCATCAGTAAAAGAAAATGCTCAGGCATAACTGCATTAAAGCAATTCAAAATGAAAAACCACTACAAATGAAAAAATGACATAAAACGGTACTTATGTATTATTGCAACAATGCCAATGTTCAAGATAACTTGCCAAGTTGGCTACCCCGATTTTACATGTGCCGTATGTGCTGAATTGACACACCAATTCACCAATAGGTTGTGATAATATGTAAGTACCCAGAAAACTAAGTAAGGAAATAAATTTCCAAATTCATAAGATGAGGATTTTAAAAAAAACTGACATTATCCTACACAGGACATTATAAATAGTTACTACGCCTATATTCAAAATAAGGCACTTTAGAAAAGAAATCTAATTATAATTCCTACAAGATCAATATAATCTAAATCATTTAATGTGACATTTAACCTATATCCAGGAAAATAAGTATTTTAGCAACATTCTAATAAAGATAAAAAAAATTGATAGAAAAACAGAGTAAGCCCAAAAGCCATCAGTTAAAAAAATTGAAATATGAAAATGCCTATTGAATTCGTCAAAATTTTTATTTTTTCTCAAGAAATAAAAATTTTGACAAATAGACTGCTCAAATCAACCATTTAACTGAAGAAAATAAAGAAACGATAAGCTATTTATATAGCACAGGTTTTATGGAATTAAATTTGTAATTCACCATCAAACAATAACCACAAAAAAAAAAAAAAAAAAAAAAAAAAAAAATCCAAACATTTTAAACAAATGATAATTTAATACTCACTTTTACATTATCTAAACTTATAGGAGCTCCAACATCATCTAGGTACTTTTTCAGATCATTTTCCTACAAAAGAGAAAGAAGCACACTCAATTACAACAGCATTTCTTTCACAGACTACTGCTAATAAGTTAACACTTAGAGATAAGTTTTAGCATTATTATTTACAGCAGTGGTCTTCAAACTTTTTCAATTCAAGGAACCCTTAAAACTATAAAGTGTTTGAGGGGAATCCCATTCCATACACACACTTAGAAAATTGTCTTAATATAATATTTAAAATAAATCAACGTGTTTTATGGACTTTATGAAAATAGTTTTAAAAAAGTATTGTATTTGTTATTCAAAAATTTTAAAATATAATTATCACATATAATTTACTCAATAATAATTTATCACACCTAAGTGTTACCTTTATCCATCTTTCATATTTAGTAACTAGGATATATGCTTGGATTTTTTGGCACAAACTGTGAAAGTTTAGGTCCATTGAAATTATATGCAATCACATTTCATATTCTGCATTTAATAGGTTTTTGTATTTTGTTGCCACATACATTGATAAATATTTTACATTTAAATACATTGTGCTGAGTTTTAAAATGTTTATAACTGGGGGAGAGAAATCCTGTGCATTTCGCATGAATCTGCAACCTAAATTTTAGGAGCAGTTCTTGTTTAAATATAGATTTTAACATCAAATCTGTTAAAATGTCAAAAAATTGTTTCCCCTCCTTCATCACAGGTGCCCCCCCCCACATACAAATGAAAAAAGGTGCATTTTCCATTAAAAAACTATTTAGTTTTGCATAATACTGTACTAACCAGTACAAAGTTATTTCCTGGAACCCGGGATAGTAAACAATAAGAATATTCACAATGTAGTAGGTATTATAGAATTTCAATAATTAGGTGGAGCTTTTTGATACTTCTGGTTGTGCCAAATTCACAGAGAACGTGAATCCATTTTGCATATATATTTATAATTTTCTGTTTGATTTTTAATTATGAATCGTGGAACCCCCCCTCCCCCCAAGTATGCCTTGTAGAAGCTCAGGGTTCTGTGAAACAACAGTTTTAAGACCACTGATTTAGAGTAACCATTAAAAAACAAACTCCAAAGGCAAAATTACATGTGAACGACATGTTCCATGGGTAAAAATACAATGGACATTTAAAATTGCATAAGATTTTTATTGAGAATTATTCGTATAGGATTATTTAAAAGCTATAATGTTTTAGTGTATAAATAATAATGGAATCAATAGAATTGTAAACACAAGAGGGATATTTTAATAATAATTTTTCCATTTTACAAAGTGTCTTCATTTAAACCAGTTATGTCAAACAAGTGGCATGCGAACCACACGTGGCCTGCCAATACATAAATTGTGAGCCTACAGAGACTATAAAATTTTTTTTAAATATAAAGCTTACAACTTTTTTTTAATTTTGAAATTTATTTACAGTTAACTATTTTTAAAATTTACATTTATCCATTTTTGTTCTAAAAGATATTCTATTTGATAATTAAAATAAGTCTATAAATTAAGTTTTACTAAATTCTTAAAAGCCTTTACGCATGTCATTTACAATGAATGGTCATGATTCATTTTTTTTATTTCTCTTCCTTCTTTCTTTGAAAACTGTTGTGTAGAGGCAGGCAATGCACAATAAATCCATCGTTCAATGTCGTCCTGTTGGTATGGTGTGGTAGCTAGGAGTGGTGCTAGCTTAGGTGTTGTCCTTGTCATTTGACCGAAGTTCAAAATTACAAGGTCAGTCAAGAAAGGACTTGTGTTACTTCATAGTGCAACATTTAATGAGACTCTCATTCACTCATACTCTGAAGTGTCCAATCAGCAAAAGGAAAACATTGTGACATAGGCAGTCAGAGGTGTTTTTTTAAAGTTTAAAAAAAAAGACATATGATGATCAAGTCAAAATGCAATGTTTGCTCAATTATTTACAAATGAGCAAACATTCAATACATTCATTTTAAACTAAAAATCTATATAAATAAAAATGAATGTTTGTGCCTGTATGTCTCGTATGCCTTCCTAAACTGTTCATCCCATTGCAATGAAACTTTGGGGAATGGTTGGACACATGTCTGTGAAGGTTTCTGAGTTAGTAAAACTATGCTCTAATACACGCTCAAGAGGCATTGTGGGGGATTGAGGGGTGTTATAGACAATTATTTCCATTTTTAAACTATAAGACATAAAGTCTTGTAATTTGGAAAGCAGATTCCTTTTATGGGGTAGATACCTGCTACAAAATGATTTTAGTAAAAATCAATCTCCACAAGTGGTGTTGCAAGAGATAAAGGGACATTAAAGATAAATATTCCCATTTTTTAAATATAAGACCTAAAGGTTTGAAATTTGATAGGCCAATTCTTTTTACGGAATAGAGTTCCTCTAAGAATGGGTTTTGTGAAAATCCACCCCAAGGAGTGGTGCAAGGGCTTAATTGGCATTGACGATAAATATTCCTGTTTTTGAACTATAACACCTACAGACCTGAAATTTGGTAGGCATGTTCCTTTCATGGAGTACAGATCCATTACAGAAATGGTTTTGCAAAAGTCAACCCCCAAGAGGCATTTGCAACGGCTTGAGGTGCGTTAGAAATAAATACATTCCTATTTCTGGACTATTAGACGTACAGACTTGAAATCTAGCAGGCATGTTTCTTTCATGGAGAAAAAGATCTGATAATGAATGGATTTGCAAAAATCGATAGCCAAGGGGGTTGCGAGGGGTTAAGTGCCATAAAAGAAAAATATTTCCATTTTTGAAATATAAGACCTATGACTTGAAATTCAGCAAGCATGTTCCTTTTGTAGAGTAGAGATCCACTACCAAAAAAGTTTTTCGAAAATAGACCCCCAAAGGGGTTGACGGGGGTTAATGGGACATTTGTGATAAACATTCTAATTTTTGAACTATTTGACCTTCAGACTAGAAATTTGGTAGGCATGTTCCTTCCACGGATTAGAGATCAACTAAGAAAGGGTTTTGCTAAAATCGACCCCCAAAGAGTTTGCAAAGGGTTAAGTGCTGTTATAGATAAATATTCACCTTTTTTTAACTATTAGGCCTGCAGAAAGGAATTTGGCAGGTATATTCCTTTCAAGGAGTAGAGAACTGCTACAAAAAAGGCTTTTACGAAAATTGAATCCCAATGGGGTGGTGAGGGGTAAAAGATAAAAATAAATTAAAGATAAAAAAAGATTCCACTTTTTTAAACTACTAAACCTAGAATTGAAGTTTAGCTCTAGTATGTTTCTTTCATAGAGTAGAGATTCTCTAAGAGAGTTTTGTGAAAATTGACATCCAAGAGGGGTTGCAAGGGCCTTTTATACATATAAAATCCCCTCTTGCCAGATTTTATATATAAATTCTCTTTAATGAATAACTAAACTTATAAACTAGTTTTATTCCAGACAAATTTACACTGTTGGTTCAGTTTTGGATGAGTATATAAAAAAAAACATTCAAACCAAATTTAAACTGATAATGAATTAATGATTGTTAGGAGAAAAAAAACCTCTACAAACATCATGCTAGACTAAATATAGTATCCGAGTGGATAATAAACACAGAATGAAATTAAACTCGACAATTCAAAGGTCGTTAAAAAAATGCAATATATCTAACAATCTGTGTGGAACAGAAAATTATTATTTGTGGATCAGAGTAACAGTGATGAATGAGTGAGTGAGTGAATATTAACATTGCACTGTTCAGCTACATGAGGGCTTTTAGTGACGGACCGTGTCATTTTGAAACATGGTCAAGTGATGCGGGCGACACCTGAGCTGGCACCCCTCTCCTAACTACCACACCAACTGGAGGACATTTGAGCTCTTGACAGATTTAACATGCATCGCTCCCCTACACAGCGGGTCTTCAGTGGTACTGTGCTCCAACTCATGACACACTAGCCATGATTCGATACCTTGACCACTTGGGTACAGTGGCCACATAACAGTGATGAAGATGAAATAGAAATCAATGATGTGTGTTAAAATACAACACACACAAAAAACATATCTTAATTTTTGTACTAAAAGTGTATGTTACATGCTGAAATGTAGGGCACAATCATATATTCAATTACAGCAATGATAATTCAGTTTACGTAAAAACAATTTTCAAAGAATCTACTCAATCTTTTGACATTTAACAGCAAAAAAAACAACAACAACTTATAATTGGAAAGCTCAATTAAAAAAAAATTCTTACCAAAAATTCAAAAACTAAAGTGAGACATTTTTCTGTATGAATGATATCGTGAAGTGTGACTATATTATTGTGCTTTAAATCTTTGAGGAGGGAAACTAGAAAAGGAAAAAATATATTTATTATATTTTTGCCATAACTAAACAAATATAGGCAAGAGAGACAGAAATATTCTTAATACCTTCTCTAATGGCAGTGCAAGGTGCTCCTTCATCATGTTCAAGTCGGATCTCTTTCAAAGCAACCAGATTGTCTGTTAGACGACTACGGCCTCTATACACAGTGGCATACGTTCCCTGCAAGTCCAAATGAAACAAATCAATAGCACAAATCTCCTACACAGAATGTCTTTTTTTTAAATTGCTTAAATTTCACAATATTTTTAAAAGATAATGAGACAGAATAGCAGAAAAGATTTACCTCAGACTTGTAATGTTTTATCATAGAATGATTTTTTAAGCATAAATATCAAATTCAAATCAAATAGAAATTTAAGAAAAACTTTGAAACTTACCTCTCCTAATTTATTTAACCTAACATAGGATTCTATTCGACCAAACCCAATTTCAGACTAGAAAAGAAACAAAAAGATGCAAGTTTACTTTAAATCATTAAAATTACATTACTTGTAAATAATTTTATCTATGCAAAAAGAGAGTCAAAGATACAAAAATCTTTATGCCTTATGAAAAATTCAAATTGATTAGAAAATGTACAGAATGAGAAAAGGACTTGTAAACTTCTAAAATAAATATTTTTCTGCATTTATAATTATGGATTCACACAGAGATAAATTAACTTTTTTTGTTCTCTTGCATCCCTCTTCTCCCAGATCCTATTCTTTAATATTATTTTTTCAATCTTAGGACAGCTATGTAATATAACCAAACAAATTGATCTAAAAATAATTTGTAAACCTTTATTTGCAATTTCATTTTTTAAAGTTTACATGAATTTTTTTTATTTTATAGTAGACTAAAATAAGATCAATACAAATAAAAACAGAGTAAAATAATTTTTTGCCCCTTTTTATAAAAAAATGGATCAGACAAAAACATGCAAAATACTAAGACAATAAAATATGAAGATTGTTAGGGAAAAGTATCTTCTCACCCTCCCCTCTTTCTATAAATGAATTGATTCTTCCACTGACCTATGCAGGTTAATAAATGTACAACTTGCGAAAAATTCTGTTAAGTTACTTGTAAATTGAAGCAACACTTTGCATAATCTGTTTATGCCAAAGAAAAAGTCATTAAATGACTGATATGACTAAAAAATATAAAAAATCTCCACAATTTATCATTTACAGCATTTCATATATTAATTTCAATTAATTCATCAAATTATAAATATATATACATAAAAAATACTGTAAACTGCTTTATATTTTAGTAAAGCAGCCAAAAAGTTATATTTAAAAAAAGGTACGAATGGAATAAAATTTTTACTACACAAGATGTCATGAAACTCAACAGCAAGAGGGTACAGGCTGAAAAGGGGGTCATATTAGTTCTATGAAAAATATATAAAAACAATTCCCTATCACTTGGTTAAGTAATGACTATCATATTTTAGAAAATGTGGAAAATGGACACCCTCCATCTCATCATTAAGTCAAAAAATGGTTGCTATTTTTCAAACTGTAACAATTACAGCTAATTTTTTTTATTTGCAAAACATCTTCATTTTAAAAACACGTATCGTGATACCTTTCATCACATCATTAAGTATTGTGACCACAAATCCCATAATATTTTAGTGATTTTCCCTAACATGATCTTAAATAGCTATGTTATTAATCAAAGTCAATTTTAGAAAATGTCACCTAATTTTGACTCCATAAAAGAAACATTACATAGAACCTTAGGCAAGTTATTTAAAAGAATCATTTAGATAAGATTTCAAAATGGTACAACACTTGCTACTTTTCTACCCATAACAATTATTAGCAACTTTTTTTTAACGAAATAACTTCACTTAAAAAAACTCAATTCTAAGTTTGTAACTCATGCAATAAATTTAAAAATGAAACGGAAAACATTTTTATAACACTTTAATGAATTAAATGATCAAAGTGCTTGTTATCTAACTTCTTTTAAACTAATCGAAAATACAACTGAAATGTACAAAGAAATTTTTGAAGCAAAGGAAGAAATAAATTTAGCTAGCTACTCGTGACTCATCAAGCAATCATTTTTAAAAAAGTGTAGAGTCTATATTTGTATACAAGATAAACTTCGATCACTTAATTTATTAGGTACTAGCTGTTACCCGCGACTTCGTTCACGTAGAAATTTACAAAAAAGTGTTTTGTTCAATTCACAGATCTTACGAAAACTTAATAATTCTGTATTCCACGTTAAGAAATACATACACGCTATATATATATATAGAGAGAGAGTTTAATGTCATTTTTTTACTTTGTGAATCAATGTTTTGTTTTTATATTTTTGTGTTCTTTCTGCTTTTTGGTGTTTATTGTTTTATTTATTTTATTTTCTTTGTTTTTTGTTAATTTTTGTGTGGTTTTTTTCGTATAAATTTATTGAACATCCTCTCTATATACAGTATTAAATTTATTGAAAAATCTCTTTATATACAATATTTGGTGTACAATTTTCTTGAGCTAAAACAAAAACGCCAGTGGCATTCCTCGCACGTGAACATGCCACGTATAGTTGGCCATGTGAAAAGCTACTCTTAGTTAAATCTATGTCAACTTTGCTTAACGTTTGCCCTTGTGACTTGTTAATTGTCATAGCAAAGCTGACACTTACAGGGAATTGTAGTCTTTTGAATTCAAACGGGAAATTCGATGGTATTATGGGAATTCGTGGTATAAGTACTATGTTACCTTTTCCGCATCCAGATATTATACGACCTTCTATAACGTTTCTTTGCAATGACACTACTCGCAACCTAGTACCATTGCAAAGTTTTGGTGGGTTTAAATTACGGAGTAGTATGATGGGAACGCCAATCTTAAGTTCTAGCTTGTGAGGAGGTAGACCAGGCACAATTATACTGTTTAAAAATTCTGTTGGATAACTAACCGTTTCATCACTGTATTGATGGAAAGGTATGTTTGTGATTCACCAGGAAGCTTATTTAACATGCGCTGATTAACCGCAGTAACCTGGTCGTTTATAGGTGCTAAAATGGATCTTTCACACAACCACGAATCTTCTTTTATATTGAGATTGTGAACATCATCATAAATGCTATGTTTTTTATCAAAATCTGAAATATTTTCATGAATAGAAACCTAACAATGTTTAACATCGATTTCTAATTATTATACTTAAAGTTCAGCTGTTAAAGTTTAAAACAGCTTAAATATAACGAATTAAAAAACTCACAATTAAGAAATTAAGAACAATTTGAATTATTTTAGAAACAACTACCTACGCAGTTAACTAAATAAAATAACCTAAGAGTAATTTATCAAAATCTGAAATATTTTCATGAATAAAAACCTAACAATGTTTAACATTGATTTCTAATTATTATACTTAAAGTTCAGCTGTTTAAAAAGCTAAAGTTTAAAAAAGCTTAAATATAACGAATGAAAAAAACTCACAATTAAGAAATTAAGAACAATTTGAATTAAGAAAAACAGAGAGGTAGAAAAATGAAAGATACCTTGAAAATTATTCTTCTTCGATTACAATATAAATATTAAGCAAATAATAACTATTGTTTAAATGTGACTAAAAATGTAAATAAAAAAAAGAGAAAGGATTAAAACTTATCAATTTTTTGTTTCTTGCATTGCTTTTTGCTTATGAAGCCTTGATTTATTATTTTTAAAAGTGCATCCGAAACAGCCGATGCTCTACTTAACTGAACAGTGAGATAACTATCATAAAAAAAATTATGGCACGTGTCAGCAAATTATGATGTGCGCGTAACACTGTTATGTCTCATGAAGAGCATCGGTCGCCAGTAACCAAAACAACGACTTCATTAGCTCAGCTTGGCATTCAGTTTCACGTTCACCCGTATAGTTTCCGTTCCCGTAAGAATATGGGAATAAAATATAGCCTATGTTACTCCCCGTTAATGTAGCTTTCCATTAGTGAAAGAATTTTTAAAATCGCACCAGCCGTTTCCGAGATTAGCCGGAGCAAACAGACAGATACAGACAAAAATTTTAAAAATTGGTTTTTTGTTATGAGTACCGTATATACTTTTAGTGCATTAAGTAAAAAGCTGCTAATTTGAAATTACAAACAGACACTTCAATTTTATTTATTTGTATAGATATAGATTGGGATTATAATAATTATTGTTTAATTTTATTTATTTATATAGACTAGCTGAAATGACCGTTCTTCGCACGGGTTAAGTTTTAAAAACAAAAATTCTTCTATCATAGCAATTATAATATTTTTTTTAGGGAGGGTAAAACCCTGTATGAAGTAGAAAACCAAAAATTAAAAACATTTTTTTTTTCAAATGAATGTTCCCATTAGAAATAATTTTAAACAAATTGCAATTTGGCTTCAAAGTAAATAATAATTTAACAAAAACAAATATTTCAATGTAAGAGAGAAAATTAGCAAGCTAAAGAGTCAATAGATATGAATGAATGTAAATATAAATAAAAATTATTACAGAAAAGTGATAGCAGTAGTGAGTTTCTGCTATGGGAACTATGGGTGAAATAACCTGCAATAGATGAGCCGAAATAAAAAATGAATGATGATAAACTGATTCACTCAATGCTATCATGAATAAGAAATATTAGAAAGCATTCAACAGAAAAAAAATTAAATTAGCATTGCACCCATACCTCATATAATACTATCTAACAACTCAGTAATACATCTAATATAGAGTATTAGTTCAGAACTGAAATAGGAATTATAATATTAATTTAAATTAAAAGGTTATTAAAACAGAAAAAGTAAGTCCTAACTTTGATAAAATTGCCATAAACAGTTCTGAACAACAACAAAAAAGCACATAACTGAAAATCTTAAATATTTAAAATTGAAAAAGAAAAAAAAATATAAAAGTAACCTTACATATAGTATATTGAAATTATAATATTAATTCAAATCAAAAAGCTACTTTAAACAGATAAATTAAGATTTGGTTTTGATGAAACTATCATAAGCAGCTCAGAACAAAAAAAAAAGCATGACAAAAAAATATTATACGTAAATAGAAATTCTAACTTAAAATCACAATATTGACAATCTGTTAATCTCAGTTTACATTGAGTGTCATTTTCTAAAGTTACATTTTTCTACTTTTTTTTGTTACAATGGAAAAACATGGAATCTGCCATTAAAGGAAAAGGGTACTTATGTATTGGCATCACCGCAGCAAAATTTGCACCACGATATCAAAATAACAGATTCTTATGTGTCTTATAAGGAAAAAAATCAAATTTTGGTGATAAAAGTACCACTTTGGCTGCAGTGACTCTAATACATAAGTGTCACGAAAAGTTGTAACCTTTTTCAATGGAAGAAAATGTAGGTTCTTAGATTTTATTGCACCAATGCCAATGTTCAAAATAACTTGCCAAGTTGGCAACACTGATTTCACATGTGTCGTACCCGTTCTTCACACAGGTTAAATTTAAAAAAAAAATCCAGCTTTTTTTTTGCAAACATGATACATTTTAAAGAGGATTGAGCCATTACAGGGCAGTGTACCTAAAAGTTAGAAGTTATTTTATTTTATGAGTGTTCATATTGAAATTTTGCTTAACAGTCAAGAATGATTTCATATGAAGTATGTAAAGTAAGAGAGAAAATTAACATGCTAAAAAGGTAAATAGGAATGAAAATATAAATACAAATTATAACGGAAAAGTGATAATAGTAGTATATTTCTGCTATGGAAACTATGAGTGAAATAACATTAAATATATAAATCAGAAGAAAAAATTAATTATGATAAACCATTTCACTAAAATACTATCATAAATAAAATATTAGGAAGCCTTCAATTGGAAAAAAATTAAATTAGTACAAACTAAAATTTTAAAAAATATCTAAAATAGGCCTATATTATAATAAACTATTAAGTTAAAAATTCACTGTTGCATTAAATTACACGAGGAATGGATGTAATACTATCCAACATCTATATTAGATTTAATATAAAATTTAGATGTAATACAATAGAGAAAAAATTAAATTAGCAAGAACCAAAATAAAAAATACCCATCTAAAACAGATTAAAAAGTGCTACATAAAAATAAAAAACAATTGTGAACCTAATGAGAGAAATACTAAACCTTGATGATAAAAAATTAATTTTTAAACAATACTTTTTGCAATATTTCGATTAAAAATATTTGCTATTCAGTCGTAAAGAACAAACAAATGAGAAAATACAATGATAAATAATAAGTGATCATTGAAACATATGACAGCATATTGTATCATTGGACAGCATATGTATAAATTATATGATCTTCATAAAACTAAATAAGGAACATATCAGAAGCAAAATTAAACCTTGATGTCATTAGAAGTCAAATCACATCAACATTGAATTTTAAAGAAATCCAAAGAGAAATATGAGAAAATCGTATCAAGCTGCATCTTTTTTCCACAAACATTTTTGGATCACAAATGGTATAAATAAATTTATATATTTGAAGATTGTCAGAAGCAAAATTAAGCCAATGTGACAAAAAATCTGATCAGCATTAATCAACATCTAAAGCGTTTTCCTGTAATGATGAAAACATGGTATTTGCTGATGAAGGGAAAAAAGCAATAATCTTTTTTTTCAACCAAAAAAAAAAAAAAGTCATAGAAATGTATACATATGTAACAAATATATACAATGCATATGTATAAAATCTTCAAAAATCTATATGAAGAACCGATTGTCAGAAGGAAAATTAAACCATAATGCAACACAACAAAAAATTGCATTAACTCAGAATTTTGAAGTGCAAAAGAAAATTACTTTGTTATGCATTCAATCACATCAATAGTTTCCATGAAGATCTTCTCGATGAATAAAGTTAACCATCTTTACATGAGATAAAAAAACGAGTACTTATCGGTTATAAAAACTATGAGGAGAAAAAATAAAATAAGCAGCATGTAGAACATATGCCAAAATCTATTTAATAACATGCTGGAAAATATGTCAGAAAATCTCATACGTAAATAAAAATTCATGTTAGCCTTCGTGTTCTTACGTATTAGCATCACTACAACCAAACTGGCACTAAGCAAATCCCAACAAAATGCGACTGATTTTTTTTTATATAAAAACATGTAAGAATCTTTGTTGTTTTAATACCAAGAAGCGATTAGGATTGCACCAAATTGGCTGTGATAATACTTATATGTAAGTGTCATAATTTCTAACTTAAATCATGATATATCGGCAATCTGATAATCCCAATTAGTTTGAATGGAGTGTCATTTTCTATGGTACTTGTTGTAACCTTTTTTAAGCCTTCTTATTTTTCTCCGTAAGAGGGCGCGCGAGAGCCGCCAGATGTATTTGTGTAACTGTGTAGTAAACATAAATAAAGATTTCTTCAAACAGTACAGACCGATTACTTTTCCATCGCATTCATAGTGGTCCGTCGAGCCGGAGCATTCAAGTCAAAACATTTTATTGATGAAGTGTAATGGTCTGCGACATTTGTCGAAATAATCAAGCATCAAAACAAATTCGTTCAATAATCATCGCAAGCATTGAACTTCGATATTGGGAAGGTCACAAAACAACATGGACGCCATTCTTAAGCAAAAGAAAATCGTAAAAGGTAAGCTAACTCGTTTAGTTTCCAAAATTGATGATTTACAAAATCAAGCAAATTCTGAATCCATTATTGAAGTTTATGAAAAAGATGTTAATTTAATAGATACTGAAGTAAATAATTTAAATGATAATCTTCTAAGTACTTGTACAGATGAAGATTTTAACGGTTATGAAATAGAAATGCATGATTTATTTTCTAAATTAGATACGCTAAAAATTATTTTAAAAGAGGAAATGAAAAAACTTGTTAGGAATGATAATAATACTAATGCATGCCAAAATATTGCTAACACTAATGTAAACAATTTAAAACTTCCTCGCATAGAATTGCCAGTATTCACTTCAAACTATATGGAATGGATCTCATTTCGCGATTTATTTCTTGCGACTGTAGGAAATAATAATACCTTAAGCGATAGTCAAAAACTGCAATATCTTAAACTTTCAGTAAAAGGCGAAGCAGCCACTTTATTACAATCTATTCAAATAACAAACTATAATTATCAAAAGGCGTGGAATGCATTAACCGAACGCTATGAGAATGAAGCAGAAATTATAAATGCAGCATTAAATAAATTAGTTTCGCAGCCTGTTTTAAAACAAGAATCTGCGTCGGGATTGCGAAAAATAATTGACACTACCCAACAATGCATTGACACACTACAAATCCTAAAGCAACCCGTGGAGCATTGGGACACCCTTATAATTTTCTTGCTAAGGGGTAAACTTGACCCTGAAACACTACGCGTTTGGACTCTCGAACAAACAAACAAAAAAAAATCCCTCCTTCGCCCAGTTTAAATCTTTCGTCTTAGGCAGGGCGACTGCAATCGCTTCTTTAGCCAAGTGCCAGAAAGAAAAAACATCTGTTCCCTTTGAAGCGGGGGGAAGTAAAATGACCAAAACAAATAAGAAATTTCCCTACTCTTCACAAATAGTCTCGAATGTTTGCGTCCATTGCAATAGCGGTTCACATTTTGGATTATTTGTATGCGATAGTTTCTTAGAACTTCCGATTAAAGAAAAATGGGATGTTGTTAAAAAATACAAATTATGTTTTAACTGCCTTAAAGAAAATAAAACGCATCACATTTCTAAATGCTGTGCAGGTGTTTGTAAACTTTGTTCCAAATTACATAATTCAATATTATGCTCAAAAAATCCAAATAATATCAAAACTTTTATTGCCAACACAGTATCAGATATACACACGGAAGATTCCACGATAAGTAGCAATAATGCAATCGTACCTGCCGCTCAGGCTGTTTTATT
This sequence comes from Trichonephila clavata, assembly GCA_019973975.1. Lineage (NCBI taxonomy): Eukaryota > Metazoa > Arthropoda > Arachnida > Araneae > Nephilidae > Trichonephila > Trichonephila clavata. The sequence continues at coordinate 74,273 of BMAO01023769.1, forward strand.
GCCTACCGCAATCGTTTATGTTAAAGACATTAATGGCGCTTTTCAAAAATGCAGAATACTCATTGATTCAGCCAGTCAAGGCTCATTTGTTAGAGAGAGTTGTGTAAATTTATTACAACTTAAGCGCACTAGCGTAAACATAAATGTAGACGGTTTAAGTTCGCGAAACGTGGGAAGGGTTTCAGGCTTAGTTCAGTTAGAAATAACACCACTGTTTTACAAAAATACAAGTATTACTGTAGATGCATTAAATTTACCCAAAATCACCTGTGACCTTCCTCAATTTCAAGTCGATGCGTCTGCTTTGAATACATTCAAAAATTTACAATTAGCGGATATCAACTGTCTTCAGCCAAGCTCAATAGACATTCTGCTAGGTGCAGACGTGTTTGGAGAAATAATGCTCAACAGGCATTTAAATGTTCCAGGACATTCTTTAACTGCAATGGAAGCCATTTTCGGTTGGGTTGTTCTTGGAAAAACAAAACTTTCTTGCCAAAGAATCATATCAAATCATGCAAGTTACAACGCAGAGTTTCAACTTGACAAATTTTGGCAATTAGAGGAACTCTGAAACAAAACCCTTTACGAATGAAGAAATTGCTTGCGAAAATCATTTTAAAAGAACTTATACTCACTCGTGACTCAACAGGTAGATTCGCAGTCAAGTTTCCATTCCGAGATTCTAGTGATGAACTTGGTTCATCTAGAGACATTGCTGTGCATCGTCTACAGCAAATCGAACGCCGGTTCAGTAAAAACCAATCTCTTTCTGATCAATACCATAAATTCATGGACGACTACTTGAAACTTGGTCACATGGAATTAATCCCAGAAAACGAGATTGACGTTCCAGCCAGTTCCAGTTTTTATCTCCCGCATCACCCAGTACCCAATAAAAACGGTGACAAATTTCGCGTGGTATTTGACGGATCTGCAAAGTCCTCAAGTGGTATTTCTCTTAACAATAAACTAATGGTTGGTCCACAGCTACAGACTGACTTAACAACATTACTCCTACGCTTCAGGATGCACAAAATAGCCATAACTGCGGACATAGAAAAAATGTATAGACAAATAACTCTACACGATTCAGATTTCCAGAGAATCGTGTGGCGTAATTCACCTTTTGAGCCAATACAAGACTTTAGGTTGACAAGGATTGCTTATGGCACTGCATCAGCGCCGTACCTTGCAATAAAATGCTTACAGCAGTTGGCATTAAACGAATCAAATAATTTTCCTCTTGCTTCTAAATCAGCTCTCAAGGACTTTTACGTTGATGATTTGATGTCCGGAGCCAATTCACTCTCTGAAGCTCTGGAACTTCAAAACCAGTTGACTCAAATGGTGTCCAATGCCGGACTTGTATTGAGAAAATGGGCTTCTAATTACAGCGAATTCTTAAATTCAATCGATTCAGATATGCGTTTATCTAATACTTCTTTGAATATAGACAATGATGATACAGTAAAAACCTTAGGTATCCTGTGGCATCCAGCTTCAGATGTATTCTACTTCAAAATCACTCCTTTATCTTTTGAAGGCACCTTAACCAAAAGGACATTACTTTCTACAATTGCTAAGACATTCGATCCACTTGGATGGTTGTCACCCATCACAATTCAGTATAAAACAATCATGCAAAGACTGTGGAAACAACAATTGCAGTGGGACGAAAGGGTTCCTACAGACATTAAACTTGAATGGGAACAACTTGCTAATGATGTACAATTTGTCAAAGACATCAAAATTCCACGATTCTTGTTAGTCGATTCAGACAACCAGTTTCATCTATTTGGCTTCAGTGATGCTTCTGAAAAGGCTTATGCAGCTGCAATTTACTGTCGCTCTGTATCAGATACAGGAAAAATCAACGTTCAACTAATAATAGCCAAGACAAGAGTTGCCCCACTTAAAACTGTCTCACTTCCTCGACTAGAATTATGCGGAGCTCTTTTGTTAGTTAAAATGATGGACTTTACTTGTAAAGCTCTGAATTACCCTATATCACAAGCCCAATTTTATACGGATTCCACCATAGTTCTTTCTTGGATAGGATCCCATGCCAGCCGATGGAAGACGTTCGTAGCCAACAGAGTGGCGAAAATCCAGACGTTGTCTTCTGCTACTCAGTGGCATCATATCAGTGGAAGCGCAAATCCTGCAGATCTTGCAACCCGTGGTGTATCATCTTCAACTTACTCACTTCTATATGGTTGTGTGGTCCCAAATTTTTAAACGAAACATTTCCTTTTCAGGCAGACTCTTCTGTTCCTGCATTGAATGATGCTGTGCCAGAAGAAAGGTACTGTACATTACAATCAATTATTGTACCAAATCACTTGCCTGATGGTAATGATTTACTTCATAAATTCTCATCTCTTTCTAAACTTAAACGTGTAATATCATATTGTTTAAGATTTGTCAATAATTGTAAAAATTCAAAGGATAAAACAAATGGGTTTTTAAAAACTAATGAACTAAACAATGCTATGTATGTATTAATTAAATTAGTGCAAAACTATTGAATTTAATAATGAGATCAATGCTTTAAAAAGAAATCAACCACTATCTTGCAGAAGCAAAATTTTATCTCTTAATCCATTTTTAGATCATTCAAACATTCTCAGGGTGGGCGGTCGTTTGCGACATGCAAATCTCGCATATGGCCACAAGCATCCCATCCTACTGCCAAAAAGGCATATTCTAACAGATCTCATTATTAGACATTATCATGAAATTCTCTTGCATGCTGGTACACAACTTGTGCAATCTTGTATTCAAGAACAATATTGGATAATAGGTGCTAGAGATGTCATCATCAGACACTTAATA
>BMAO01023770.1:0-18338 GCA_019973975.1 Trichonephila clavata
TTGTCAAGCAAAAACACATCAAGAACTTTAAAAAATTATATTTTTATTATTACTGCGTTCAAAAATGAGCTGGAACAGTTCCAGTTATTGACTTAATATCACAACAACATCCAATAGAATCAAATGTCTATACATAAAGCCATATTGGTTTCATGATCCTTATTCTCAATAAATATACATTTGATCCAAGTACTCTTCTTAAGTCAATATCTGTAAGTAACTCAATGCAACAAATTTATTCAGGACTTATAAGTAGGATAATATCAATATTCATGAGTATTTTAGACTTTTATATTAATGTAAAAATAAATCTAATGATATAAAGCAAATGTAATCTATAATGATAAATCTTCTACAAATTGTGCAAATACCTTTAAATGCTTATTTGTAATGCATAGTGAAATAAATTGTACATCTGTGTGATAGGTTTATACCACAGTCAAACTCTGAAAAACATGTTGTGCTAATATACCACACAAATATATTACAATTATTATTTATAAATTTTTTTAAAAAGAATTAGGGATTCAAAAATGCCTTTTTATTTTGATCATGTAAGAGTGAGCAGGACTTTTATGTTCCATAAATGGCATAAACATATTCTATTATTTACAGATTTTAATTAAAAAATTTTAATGCCTTAATTATTATATTTGGAATTCAATTCTCGATCAATCATATCTTTTACCTAAAATAGCACAGCAGTAAAGACTTTCAAAATGTTGCATAATTTTTTTACAAGTAATTTTACAAATGGTAAATGATAATTTTGACTTATAATGTTTAAAAATGGTACTGATTAATCATCAAGTATAAACATTAACGAAGCTGTAGTAAATTAAAATATTTTTTCATTTCTATAGTGAATCTTCTCAAAAATGTTTTTTCTTTTCCTGTAATATTCTAAAATTATTAAAACAACACGTTTTTTTTATTTATATGTATGCATACTTGTTTTTGATACAACATGTATATTTACATATCAGATTTTGTGTCCTAATTTCTTAGATAATTAAATACTGAAGTACCATCTGTTAACTACTGTAAAGATGTGTAATATAAGTAAAGTTAGATTAACCAAACATATGTTCTATTATATGTGTGTTGGACATACCTGTCCTTAATTTTACCAAAAAACATATCAATGGCTTGCAAAATATTATTTTGGGGGGACATTAAGGTATTTTCAATATTTAAAACATAGAATACACAAAAAATCTCTTGCAATGCATTTATTTTTCTGTACAATATCCTTCTGCTTCTATTCTGTTTTGGGAAAGGCAAGCTTATCCAGGAAGGAATGGAAAGTGCTGGCCTTAATCAGAATGTAACGTTCGCTGCCCCTGTATTAAAAGAATTTTTTTACATAATTATGCATATATATGTAATTACTCATGAATTTTAAGCTTATAAAGATGTTAAAATAAAATAACGTGAAATTTAAATGTCAGTTGTAGTATAGTAAAATTGATAATTAGAAATTTTCTTTGATCGTAACTATTTTTTTAATATTAGAAAAAGTTAATGCTATCAGTATTTTAAGAATATAGATAGATACTTGCTTCTCAATTTCTATATGATCATGCTTTTCAGTATCGAACTGATTTATTCCCTGATTTCCGGAAAAATAGTGGAATAATGAATCTCACAAAATTATTAAAATATATTGGTATGTTCTTCACCATACAGCATTATACATTTATGAGTATGCATCATTATTTTATAATTTTACATATGAACTTCATTGATTTACTTGTATTTGTAAGTGTATTGTTCTGAAAATTACAAAACAATTACTTTGCTGAGCCAATTGTCTCAAATTCTTATCTATCGTGTGCTTGTTAAATTAGTGAAAATAATTATATAAAGAGATAAAAGAAAAAAATGTAGGTGAGTTCAACTGCGTACTTATTCATCAGTTAGAAAATCAGAATAGGTCCCAGAAGTAGTTCCCTGTTTGTTTTTTCGTGTCTGCAAATTTTGAAATGCTTTGAAGTCGACACATTTATCAACATACAGTACAATAAAAAATTCAAATGACTGCAGCATAGAAAATGAATAGATATTATATTAAAAATAATGTACAGTTAGAAAATGAAATAACTAAAGTTTGATGATGATATTTCTATAAATTAAAAAGTATTTTGTATTGCTACTAAATGGATGGCAAAATTTAAGATTCAGATTTTATTCCAATAAAATTTAATAAAACAAATTTCTTTATTAAAGACAGTTCAGTTTCAAATTTTTGTCTATAGTGCTTGTAAAATTGTCGAAAATAATCTTAAAGTAACAAAAAAAGTATTATAAAAAAAAATGAGTCAATTCCTTCTTAGGTAAGAAAAATTTTTATTTTAGTTACTTTTTATTCAACATAATTACAATTATAATATAAATATGTGTATACATATGACAGAATCACAACATTAAGTGCAATTTAATTTTTATTAATCATCATTAAAGCATTGCATTGCTATCCAAAACAAATGTTTGTTCAAATGTCAGTTCAACTGAATGTTAGAAAAAACCTTTTCAATTTGGACATAAAGTCACCAAAAATGATGCCTAACATGGATGTATATATAATCTTTAGAATAATTTCGTTTTAATCAATTAATTTTTATTAATTAAATTACTGTATTGTCAACCAAAATGATCATGTATATAAAATTTCAGCTCAATTCGTGCGCTATTAAAATGTTATTTACTAATACGATTGAAAATTTGAACAAGATAAATAAATATCGAGAGAGTGTGAACTAATAGTAGAAAATGAAAGAAAAAAAACGTAAGTAATCAACTACATACTTAATAAATACAGAGCAGCAGAATAGATGACAGAAGTGGTATTCCTCTGATCTGCGTATGTTTGCAAAAATCAAAATTCTTCGAATTCGAAATGCTCAGAAAATATTTCAGACTCTTTTTAAAACTTTAAAAATCGTCAGAGCGTATTGATAAAAAAAGTATTTGAAAATGAAACAATTAAAAAGTACAACGCATTTCAATCGAAATTTCTTTTGGAAACACCTTTTTTCATTTATTTTTGATAGTAGATGCAAATCCGAAAATTCCACCAAAATACTCAGTGGAATCAAAACACGTGGCTATTTGTTTTGCATACTATCACGTGATTATGACGGTCAGGTTGTATCGAGTCCATTATCAGTAAGTTAAAACCAAATATTTTCTAACAATGGGAAAATACAAATTTTAATGGCATTTTAAAAAAGAATAATTGGATTTTAGTGATTTAGAGAAAAAAGTTTATATTAAATTGTATAAAACTGTTTAGCATAATTTAACTCTTCCAAATGAAAGATGCGAAACCGCTTAATAATATTGCTGAATGAGTATTGTATTTTTTCTATATGAACTCCAGAAGTCAGAATGGAAATAATTCTCACATGAAGTGTTTTAATTTTTTTGATATAGTACTTTAAAAAAGTGCCTTTCCTGACACTTTTCTCCGAGACATAAAATTTAAGAGAATTTATACCACAGTTAACTTGTACATCTAAACTGTACATACACACACACTCTATATCTATATAGATACGACGACCAAAAAGGAGTTCCCCGATTGTAATGAAATTTCGTACGCAAAGACATTCGTATCGAACATGCAAATGATTAAAATTTGGTGTTCAATGAATAAATAGTGGGAGCTACAGAGCATCAGAACTGTGCACTCGGCACATGTCTATAAGAAGAGATTCTCAATCTGATGGTCAAAATTTCTGCTGCATTGCGATTTAGCGTACCTCTCAACGACTAAAAAATGCCTTGCGGGAGGATTCGATTTCATTATGAGCAACTGTCAGAGTTTGAAAGAGGTCGTATCATTGGATTAAAAGAGACAGGCAATTCGGAGAATCACTCCTCATATGGGTCGAAGAGATGCGACCATTAGGGTGGACAAGAGCAGCTTTCAGCGTCATGATGGCAGCAGTCGACCTATGGCCGCAGCAGATTGGAAGGGCACATTGATTGTCAGATTAGCTATCACAGCACTTAATTCATCGTTATCAACCATCAGATCTCGACCCGCTCACGAGTGCCCACTATGACCATTCACAGATGGCTGATAGAGAAAAATTTACTCTCGTACTGACCACTGCACCACCTGATACTCACGCTTGCACAATGTCGAGTCAGATTACAGTGGTGCTTGACTCGATCAGGTTGGAATCATTCTGAATGTTCACGCATAGTGTTTAGCGACGAATCCCGCCTCCAACTGTGTCCTGACGATCATCGAAGACGTGTCTGGAGACGCCCAGAGCAGCGTGCTGATCCTGCTTTCCCTATTGCACGCCACACAGGTCCTCATCAAGGATTTATGGTCTGGGGTGCCATTTCTTTTGACAGCCGGACCCCTTTGGTCGTCATTAGAGGTACACTTACAGCACAGCGGTACGTCGACGATATTCTGAGGCCTGTTTTGCTACCGTTCCTTTTCAATACCCGGGCCTTATTTTTCAGCAAGATAAAGCCAGACAATATACGGCACGTGTTGCTGTGAATTGTCTTACAGCTTGTCAAACACTTTCTTGGCCAGCCAGATTTCTCTCCAATCTAACACGTCAGGAATATGATGTGAAGGCGACTGCATCTACCAGAGAATGTTGAGTACCTGGCCCGACAATTGAAACAAATTTGGCAAGAAATATTGCAAAAGTCCATCAGGGTGCGTTATCACTCATGCCATTTCATGTGGCAACTTGGATCCAAGCTAGAGGTGGGCTCACCTTAGTGAGCTTGTTACTTTGTAACTATGTAATTCTGAAATAAATCATTCAATTTTTCTGAAAATTTAATCAGTTTCTATTCTGTACATATTCTTTCTACCCTCCACTTTTTGTCTCAATCGGACAACTCATTCTTGGTGCGCAGTTTTTTGGTTATAGAGTATATATATGTCGTGGATTTTTCGAGTGAACACCAAGACATTGAATTTTGAACTGTGTTTATTCCATGAAATCAGTTTTGGATCTGATTGCTAAGAGAGAGAGAGACGGACACGTGTTAAATATCAGAAGAGGCGGCCCCTTCAAAAGCCATATGTCCTTCAAGTACGCTTCTTATTGAAGAGATATATTTGAAAGTTTAAACATGACATTCTAGGTAGTAAAAATTATTGGTCAGAGTGGCAAAGTTCTGTTTAGGGCCATGTGTTCTTCATTCCCGAAATGAATAATAAATTTAATACTTGAAGATGTAACGGGAACATAAAAGTTAGAAGTGGTCTAGGGATTTAGTTTTAGATCTAATTTAATTATCCTTACATACATACATATATATATATATACAGTTGGATCTCTATCTAACGAAGTCGCTAAATCCCGAAAAAAGTTCGTTATATGGAAAATTCGTTAAATAGAAATTCATCTTTTAATTGACTTTATTAGAAACAAAAACAAATTTTAAATTCATAAACATGATATATTATAAGAAAAAGTAGTTATTCTCTCTCTCCCTTACACACACGCACATTTTTTTTTAAAATTAACTTCTATTAATAAAATATATCTTCCCAAGAAAGAAGAAATCTGCAAGTAAAGCAAGAAAAACTCCTTAAAATTTTTTAAAAAAAATATATTTAATGTTAAAATTAGTGAATTGTGACAAATTTTCTAATTTAAAGCCTGAAAGTAATTTTAAACATATATTTTTTTACAACCAGTTGTTTTAAGCATAGATTACCACATGCGTCCTTAAATTTAATTATTGATAAAATCTCTTTTTTATTAATCTCTCTTTTTAAAATCTCTTTTTAAAAACCTTTTTTTTACCCTTTTTTATTTTAAAGTTTTTTATTTGAAAAATTACACCAATTTTATTGCGGGAGTTGAGCAGCTGATCAAACGGTAGCTAGCTCATCTATCCCCGCATGAAGTATTTTAAAAGAGAAAATAATTTGTAAAGTCTAGAAATATTTTTGAAAAAAAGGGAGATGAAAATGTCGAATCCAAAGAGAAAAAGTTCGCTTCATAGAAAATGCATTTAAATACTTGGAGATTATTTAACGAAGAAAATCGTTAAATGGCCTTGGTTCCAGGAAAAAGTTCTTAATTCTTCGTTACGAGATTAATACGGGGTCTGATGTTCCATACGGGATGCGTTACGCCATTGCTTGTACCGAAAATAATTTTTCTCTTTTACGGCCTGCGAGCTTGTCCAGCTTCTTCTTTTAACAAGGTTCCTGATATATCAGTTACTTCTGGTTCCATTTTTCCAAATTCATTTCTGAAATGTAGGATATAATTTTTTACAGAATTTAGTAGATTAGATCCTTATGGTAAATTCCTAGCACCACTGCTGTATTTGGCAACAAAACTTTTTCGCCAAATGGTGCCAAGTAAAAAAAACCACGTTATTCAAAATGGCGTCAGAGATGTAAACAAGAGGGAAAAACGAGGTTTTCAAAATGGCGTCAAGAGACGAAAAATATCGAAAAAATGTGGTTTCTAAAACTGACAATATAGGAAGCATAAAATCAAAAAAAGGAAATTAAAAGCAAATTTCGAGCATCCATTACAAGATTCTACCAATCCTTCATTCACGCAAAAAAACAATAATTACTTTCTTACTTTTTATTCAGAAAAAAAATCCATCCGTCATATTTTTGCGAAGAAAACGTGGTTTCTGAAACAGCTTCAACAAGAAAAACTAAAAAAGCGTCGCTTCTAAGACGCTACAGTGGGAAAAGAAATCCAATATGAATGCCTTAGGCTGATGAACTAACAATCGCCATTTCTCTCAAAAACAAATTATTTTCATATTTCGGACATCCATACCTACCGAAATATTTTCAATCATTCACTCATTCACAAAGCAAGCATTTCTTTCTTACATCTTTCATTCAAAAGAAAAATATCCATTCGTCGAGCTTCAAAAAAGAAAACGTGCTATCCATAATGGCTTCAAGAAGAAAACAGAAAAACCGTTGCTTCCAAGATGCAATAGTGAGAAAAAACATCCTCGAAATTGAATTTATCAACGTATCTTCTTTTCTCTCTAACAAATATTCTTTCAGCAGTCGTTTCATTTAAAGAAAAAAAAGAAAAAATTCCACTCATTCCTTCACTTTCAGCTTTCTCGAAAATCTTGCACGTCAAGTTGACCATCAGAAATAAAAAATGACCGCTGTCCAAAAAATCCGGCCCAAATAGGGTTACTATTCCCTAAATTTTGCAGAACTACCATATTGTAACCTTTATCGCTAAATTTTTTTGCGTCAAAAATTTGTCGCCAAGAAGTGTACCCTGCTATTATCCCCCCGATCCTTTTTACCCTTCCCACTCAGTTTATTGTAATGATTTACTAGTAGCATTTATTCTCCGGAGTATATTATTCCAAATTATGGTCATTAGGGAAGTTTAATATTTGTCCATCTATTTCAAAAGGGAAGTTTCCTCCAGTACTTGTGATCTTTTTACCTCATTTGTACCACGGATTTTAATTACGCGGGCCGTCCCCAAAAAGCCCTCGTGTAGCTGAACAGTGGGACGTTAATATTCACTCACTCACACTCACTCACTCACCACGGATTTTAGCCAGGGCTGCTTTCATCAATCCTTATCCTGCTATTAAAGTCTAAATTCAACTAGCTTGAAATAGTTCGCTTTGAACTAGACATATCTCTTATCACAACCTTTTATTTCATTCATCTTCATTAGTAAAATATACTGATGGAAATAAAAATCCCATCACCAAGAAAGAGTCGTGCTATTTTGCTATATCAACGACATTTGGTAGGCATGTTTTGCATCAAAGCATCTGAAAGATGACTTTGATGCAAATTTCGCGTTAGACTCATATGCAGGGTGGTAGCTGTGCCACTTTGAGGATGCGAATCAGGTGTGTTTTAAATACGCTCTATAAAGTTCTTGAGTGTTATTTATTGTTGTGATTTAACGTAGTGAATTGATGGCTTTAAGAACACGAAGAAACCATTATCAACATGTGACGGGTCTATTCGCGATATTTTTCCTATCAATCTACTTCGGGAAACTTTGGGGCTAACATTCCCATTAATTCACAGCCTTTCAAGAAGAACACGAGATATGTAAATTAGTTTGACTATATAAAGTCTATATATAGGTTTTATAGATGTAAGGGGAGAAGGAACCGGGAAGCTGTCATGTAAGTGCGAATATTGGAATATTTCATTCACAAACCTAGCGCGAGTTAAGAAAGTCATTGCTGAGATTAAATTATTAGATTAAATATTTAAGATAGTAGAATTAGAATAAGCTATCGGTTCATAAGTGCTTGTTCTCCTTATCTATTTCAAGTAGTCGGGTTTACTTAGAGTTGAGTATTAAGAATAGACAACGCTTTAGATATCACTCCTAGGTTTCCTCTTGTAGCTTCACTTGTGATTGTTTAAGTGTATGTACAAAGAATTAATAAAACTAATTGTTATTATGAAGTTTGTTGGTGATGCTTTGTTCCCCCCACCTAGAGCCACGCAGGATGGAGAGAGAGGGGTGCCGATTTGACCCCCACCCCCACAAACAGCTCGCTGAGTTTGAACGAAGTAGTATTGTCGTGGCCCAGTCCTATCTTGGACTGGGTTCACATTGCCTGGCGCGTCTCTAGGTGTGGAATGAAACATATTATCACCAACGAAAACCATAATTACAAATATTTATTAACAACACACAAATACAATTAACAAGTAGAAACAATGGAGTGATTAATCAATTCCCTAGATTAATCCTGATACACAACTCTAACATTCAATTCTAACCTTTAAATCTAATATTCCCTGCTAAGTAATCTCAGCTATCAGAATTGACAAAGGAGACGAACCCTTACTAACGTCAGGTCGGTACTAAATCTAATCTCTTTGATTCCTTCGATGATTAATAATATCAAATACTATCCAATACGCGCTAAGCTCGCTGAAGAGATCCGTAGTCGATACTTACATTCAAATTGGCAATTCCTTCTCCTTTGCTTTCTTACTAAATCTAGACTTTATATAGTCGAACTCATTAGCATATCACTATCTCGTGTTTTTCCCGAGGAGGCTGTCAAATAGAATAATTGCTGGCCCCAAAGTTACCCAAGAGGATTAATGGAAGATTGACGCGGATAGACCCGTCACAGTATGCCACATTCTATGCATATTTACATGCTTTCATTTAAAGCTATTAATGTTTAAACAGCTTTTTAATGTACCACAATTGAAATGGATCTGCTCACGCTTACATTAAATGGTGATATTGAATCAATTAAATATGTTACCTTGACAAGTGCACTGGTCTCCAAAAGTTAAGGAACAACCGGTATTTTGCGCCTTATTTGCAAATGAATGAAGGCAGAATCACCAAATTTGGATGAAATGTGTACAAAACAGTTATTTATTGACTGCAAGTTAGAAGTTTACATAGAAAAAGTTCAAAAATGATTTACAACAAAAAAAAAAAAGGTAATCCCGCTGGAAAAGTCCATTCTTGAACAAAAACAATAATCATAGCTTTTTATGTGGTAGCTTTTTATGTGTCATAGAAGCATAACAAAAATGGGTTTTAATAAGGATTATGCCCACACCTATTTCCGGCATCGAATGTCCATGCTGTCAATTAAGTTGTCGGTTACCGAAATGGGAAGCGAAGACCAGACACGGAGTAAGCTTTGTTTTAGCTCTCCTAAAGACCTTGGAGGAGGACTTAAGGCAGCAACCTGTCTACCAAGATAGTCCCAAAGAAGCTCTATCGGATTTAAGTCTGGAGATCAAGCTGGTCAGTCCATTCACTCCAAACCAAGACCCTCAAGATATTCCTCAACAATTGCAGCTCTGTGAGGTCATGCATTATCACCCATCAGAATAAAGTCATTGCCAATTGCACCGGCATACGGGTGGACATATGGATCAAGGATCTCATCCCGATATCTCACACCACTCAGAGTTCCTCCCTGGAACACATGCAGATCAGTATGACCACCGAGTGAGATCCCTGCCGAAACCATTATTCCACCACCTCCGTAAATGTATCTTTCAACAGTGTTGGATTGATGATCCAAGCCCTGATCAAATCCCGGGATTTAATTTTTGTCTTATTTATACTTGTACATTTTTTTTAAAGTATTGTGAAACTGGTATTACATTTAATGTATCTTATTTACTTTTTTTTTACCGTATACGGTTAATTTTCTCACGTGTTGAAGCTTGAAGGTTTCGAGAAGGATAGGTATGTTAAATTGTGACATTTCATATGTTATTTTCATCTTTAACTTTCTCCCCATCGCGAGTGGAGTCAGAAAACGGACATTTATCCCACCAATTGGAGGTCCGGTGTCAGCTATCTTGGACAGAAGCATTTACACTTTTTGGAAGATATCTAGCAGGGTTTTCAGCCCCGCGATCCCGTAATTCCGAAACCCCTGGATTTCGGTGTTTTTTCTACTCCAGAAATGCCGGGATTAAAATAACTAATTCCGGGATTTAATTTTTGTCTAAATTATATTTTAAAATATTTGTCTCATAAAATTTTTCGAAGAATTTAGTTTTTCAAAAATTCATATTCCGTTTATGAAGTATGTACGTAGAATTTTTTTTGCGCAATTATAAGTGCTATACGTAAAAAAAAATACACAGTATGGGAGAACGTAGCAAAGATCTACACTCAAGAGCCAAAAAAATATGACCGCCCCTACATTTTGCAATTAACTCGCCTGGATGACGTGGAAGGGACGTGATCAGGTGGAAGTGATATTTAACTGCTGCTGGAGAGTCTGAAGAGTCATTCTGTCTCTTACTTCTGTGCGTGATGGGAAAGGCTGCGGATCTAAGCGACTCTGATACAGGGCAGATTGTAATGGCTCCAAGGCTCAGAACAAGTATTTCCGAAACTACACGACTCGTGGGTCCTTCGCGATCTACCGTTGTTAGTACTTATGCAAAGTGGATGAATGACGGTGAAACCAGCAGTAGACGACATGGTGTTGGACGTCCACACGCTATCAAAGAAAAAGGTTGTCGGAGACTGTCTTGCATGATGAAGCAAAACCGGAGCCAGACAGTGGCTCAGCTGACAGCCCAATACATTGCAGAGACAAGTAGAATAGTATTGGAGCACGCTGTTCAGCGGACACTGTTGGATATGGGGCTACGCAGCAAACGTCCCACTCGTGTGCCTTTGCTGACCAAGCGTCATTGCTAACTGCGCTGCGCTGGGCCCAGGAACATCGTGACTGGTCCATGGATCAGTGGGAGAGAGTTCCTTGGTCAGATGAATCACGGTTTTTCATTCATCACGCCGATGGCCGTGTCAGGATACGCTGTCATCCAGGCGAACAATTGCTCCTTCTATGTACAGTAGGTAATACACAGGCCAGTGGTGGCGGTATTATGCTTTAGGGGACGTTCTCTTGGGCGTCTCTGGGACCCGTGGTTGTTGTAGAGCAGACCATGAAAGCTACAGGGTATCTGAACATCATTGCGGACCAGTTGCACCCTTACATGACCTCTGTTTTTCCAGCTGGAAATGAATGTTCCAACAGGACAACGCCCCGTGTCACAAGGCTAAAATTGTGTTAGATTGTTTCCAGAAACATGATGCTGAATTCCAGTTAATGTCCTGGCCACCTAACTCATAGGATCTTAATCTGATAGAACACATTTGGGATGTCATGGGAAGGCAGCTCAGAGTTCAAAGACCACCAATTCGCAATATCTCGGATTTGCGTGACTGTTGCTTAAACATCTGGTACAATCTGTCTCTCCGGCCATCTACCAAGAACTTGTGGCATCCATGCCAAGGCGGGTTGAAGCAGTGTTGAGCGCCAAAGGTGGGCCAACTCGTTATTGACAGGTGGTCATAATATTTTGTCTCTTGCAAAGCTTGTACAATAATATAAGCAATATCACAAGAATAGATTTTACCATAGTTCCTTCTTCAATTAAATGCCGTTAATTAATAGCGGACCTGCTTGGAAGACTTATAACACTTCAAATCCCAATGCATTACTAACAGTTCATGAGTGAGTGAGTGAGTGAATATTAACGTCGCACTGTTCAGCTACAGGAGGGCTTTTGCCGAAGGTCCGCGTAATTTTGAACCATGGTCAAGTGACGGGGACGACACCTGAGCTGGCACCCCCTCTCCTAACTAACACACCACACCACGGGAGGACGTTTGAGCTCTCGACAGATTTTGCGTGCATTCCTTCCCTACACGGCGGGTCTTCAGTGGTACTGGGATCTTACTCATGACAGACACACTAGCCATGATCCGATGCCTAGACGACTTGGCTACCGCGGCCATTTAACAGCTCATGTAGCTGTCTCTTCAATTTGAAATGAGGTAACACTTGAAATGGATTCACATTCTGACTCAATAACTGGATCAATTTATACATAAAAACAATTAGAGTAATAGAAGAACTAAATAAAGTTATCAAAGAGGTATATGCACCTATGCAGTCAATGAGATTTGAAACACTGTCATCAAAAATTCAAAAAGAATCGTCTTTTTCTTTTTTTAATGGAGGGAGACGTGTTGACTACCTGTAAGGAACATACTCCTATTTAATGACGATAATACCTGCTAGCAAAGAATTAGAACGTGCATTTGTTTACGGAAGGACAATTTGTAACAAAAATAAGAAGCCGTTCCATCGATGAAACGCTGGAGGAGCTGTGTTTTTATAAGCTTATTTACAGAAACACAAGAAATGAAAAATACTTTTTTTAAAATTTCATTATGTACTATTTTTATTTGTTTTTTTTTTTGTGATGATTTAAGTTTTTATTTGTTTCATTAAAATAATATTAAATTAATTTTAATTACATTTTCAGTTTCACTATGCAATTTTAACTAAGCTAATACATAAGTATTTTTAATAAACAGTCCAATCCTAATTCCGGGACTAATCCCGGGATTTGGATAATGTAATCCCGAAATCCCGCAATTGAAAATATGACACGGGATTGCAAACCCTACATATAGCGTCCTTTATTATCGTATTCTACTATCAGGAAAATTAGTTTACCTGAAAGATCAATAGATGGCAGCACTACAAATGTGTTCGGAAAGAATGTCAACACCAGTGAAAAGTTTATCGTATTTTAATTTGCTCGTATTAATTCGAAAATATTCGAATTTTTTACAGAGACCTGGACGTTATTGAAAAAATTGACACAAAAGATAAATTTCAATGAATTGGAACAAAGAAAATGAAATAATAAATAAAATGTATGTAAATTAAGAATAAATGGGTGAGGTGAGGGGTGAGGGGAGAGTCGTCCCAAGTTGCGTATCTGAGAAATCATCTTAATCATTCTGTACTTTTTGATGCATGCAATATAATTTGGTTTTTACATTAATTTTAAACAAAAAGTATTTTTTCAACCCATGACTTAACCCTTCAAAAATTAATAATTTTACTTTTGAGAGAGTGTACAGCCATTTAGGTACCTCGAAACTTTCATTAGTAATACCAATGATACAAAGCTTGAAGTAAATAATAAGCTATTTCTCTGGTAAACAAATGTTTCTATGGGTTGAGAAACCAATTTATTAATGTCAAAACGAAACTCAAATTATACAAAATCTTCTTTCGACTCATTGTTTTGTGTGGCAATGAGTGCTGGCCCTTAAATAAACCTGAAAAAGATAAGCTGCAGAGATTTTTGAGAGATAAATACTCCGAATGTTCTTTAACGCTGTTAAGCAAAATGATGTCGATTGAATACAATACAATTATGAAATTTACAGCAGATTTGAAGAACCGTATATTATCCAAGTTATAAAAGCTAGCCACATAGCCACATAAGATGACTGGGAGTCATAACATAACCATTTTAGTTAACGAGGCTTAACGAAAAAGAGGAAGCCCTCTCATCAGGTGGGAGGGGGGGGGGCTTCTGGGAGTCAACCGCTGGCAGTCTATCGTTATAAACACAGTGAGATGGAGGAGGAGGGCGGCCTGTGGCAGGCTGTAGTGCTGCTGAAGGCGACGATGTTTGATTATAATTCATACCAAACAATCATTTTTTTTGCTCCGTTATTTTTCTATAAATTTATCAAAATATAATTTAATAATTAAAATATTACTTGCTATGGTTTTAATAATATAAAAAGTATAATGAATAATAATTAACCTATACTGCTGTTTGCAAAAAATACAACACCATGAAGAAATCATCAGAATTAAATGAAATTTAATGTGCAAATAAATGACGAAATTTTCAATGCAAGAAAAACAATATTAAGTATTCGAAATCAGTATTTGGTGTAGCCACCCCGCGTTGCAATAAGTGTTGCTATACGACGTGGCATGGAGCCAAACAGATTTTGAATGTCTGCTTGTGGAAGAGAATTCCATATATTGTTTGTATGCGCAGCAAAAGTTCGTCTTTTGAGGCTGCAGGACGCGGATCATGAGCGAGACGCCGACCAGTCAAATCCCACACGTGCTCAATAGACAACATATCTGGTGAATAAGCAGGCCAAGGATGAAGTTGCATGTGTTGGGCAAGTCTCGAACAGTCTTTGCAACATGTCGGTGTACATTATCCTTCTGAAAGATAACTCCAGGGATGCCTTGTAGAAAGGGAACGACTTCGGGCTGGTATTTCTATTTAAACGTATTTGAATTGTTTTTTATTAATCCATTTCATGTTAACTGCTGATACTCCTTTTGATTAATAATGAATATTATATAAATATTATTCTTTTGAGTTTGATGTACTAAATTAGAAGATAGTTGATATTGAAGAATTTGTTTTATTTTAATATCATTAATATTGATTTGTAAATTAATGATCACATTTTGAAATTAGAGAATTTTATTGTCATTCAGCTAGTGTACATTATAGTATAGAGTATTTTTTTATATGTAACAGAAATTTTCAGATTGCATAAGTATTGTTTGACTATAATATTTCCAGATCTCAGAATTAATAGTTTTGAATGAACTTTAATTCATTAACTTTAATTGAACATTAATTAGCTAAATTTGAAATAGACTAAAAAACGACAAAAAATGGCTTTTTTGGGAAGGTCCAGAAAAGAGGATTTAAGGATGTTGGCAACAGAATTGGGTCTGGCACCGTCGGACAATCTCAAAATTATTGAACTAAAAGATCTCATAACCAATAGTGATGGATATGATGAGGAATTCGTCAAAGATGTGCTCAACGTCATTGTAGAAGGACGTACAACAACAGAAAAACAAAAAGCTATGGAACTAGAGGATAAACAGAAAGCTGTGGCTGTGGCCCAACAACAAGAAAGAGAATTCGAACTGGAAAAGTTGAGAATTCAACTTGAAATGCAGAAGCTGTCACAAGCACCTGTTGTAAGCCAACAGTTAGAAAACCCGAAGCTTGAGTTAAATAGAATTATTCCAAGATTCGACTCAAAGGAAGATGAAATGGGTCTATACTTGACAATTTTCGAACGTCAAGCGAAGTTCTTGAACATTCCTGAAAAAACTTGCTGCATACCTGATTGGCTCATTGCCACCTGATATTGCTCACCTCATCGCAAGAGAAGATGAAAATGATGCTGAAAACTATGGAAAGGTAAAAGGAATGCTTCTCAAAAGATTTCGAGTTACAGGAGATAAGTTTAGGCAGTACTTCTCCCAACAGAAGAAAAACTCGGATGCAACATGGCGAGACTTTTATTTCGAATTAAATTCTTATTTTGAAGGTTGGATCAAAGAATTGAAGATAACCACGTTTGATCAACTTAAAAGTCTAATAGTTGCTGATCAAATAAAAGGAAAAACTCCAGCAAATATCAAAGAACACTTTCTGGATATTTGAGCGGATTTGAACGATCCTTTGGAATTGGCTGAGAAGTTGGACGCATATGACAGCCTAAGGCCTGTAATGAAAATAATCCAAATCAGACTTTCAAGAAGAAAGAAGAAATCAGGAAACCCTTTCCAATAAAGAAAAGTCAACCTGTTGGAGGATACCATGATAACCACTCCCTAGGACCCTCTAGAACAGTGCCTAGATTCCCAAGTTCTAGAACTGAAGGAAGAAAGCCCATACAGGTGTTACGGATGTGGGACTTCTGGAGTCGTCAAATCAAAGTGCCCTACCTGCACGAGAACAAATGAAATGGAAACAGAAGTGAACTGTATGACGTTATTCAACTTGAACTCAGACTTGTATCCCTCAAGTGTGATTGTTCTCAAAATGTTTGGTGAAAAGATTGCTGTATGTGCTGATACTGGTGCTTCCCATACCATTGCAGGTGAGAAGCTATTTAAATTTCTACAAGAGCACGGTATCACCTATACGAACAAGGTGATTTCCTTTATGATGGCTGATGGAATTCGGCAGACCATTACAGCTCTGAGAACTGTCGTCGACCTGTATATTGAAGGCAAAGTTATTCCAATAGAATTTCTAGTATTACCTGAAGCAAAAGGGAATAAGACTTTGTTAGGACTGGATTTCCTCATGCAGCTGGAAATCGTTCTTGACGTCCAGGGTGGAAAATGGCATTTTTCCGAAAATCCTCGGAAACAGTACAAATTTTTCAAGAAGACTTTAAAAGATTTGAACATCAGTGCGTTCGATCTTCGAGAGGATGAGGCTAAACATCTATCTCGAGAACAGGCAAGAAAACTCAATAAACTCCTGGACAAAAATGAGACATGCTTCCAACCAGGGGGAGAGCCCACACCGTTTATCGAGCACCGTATTGACACTGGTGATCACCCCCTAATAGCAACGTCTCCCTACAGGATGAATCCTATCAAGAAAGTGATTTTGAAGGAACAGATCGAAGAACTGCTGAAGCAAAATATAATTGAAGAATGCGAGTTTCCCTAGGCCGCACCTGTGGTACTTGTTCCTAAACCAAATGGGAAAGTACGTCTCTGTGTCGACTACAGGAAGTTGAACTCTGTTACGAAAGTGGATACCTACCCCTTACCACGAATGGATGATGTATTGAATGAAGCTACACCGACATCCTTCATGTCAACAATTGATTTACAATCAGGCTACCATCAAGTAAAGGTTGCTGATGTTGACCAGGACAAAACTGCTTTCATTTGTCCTTTTGGAACTTACCGCTATTTACGTATGCCCTTCGGCCCACGGAATGCTCCGGCCACCTTTCAAAGATTAATTGACAAGTTTCGAAGTGGCTTGGAAATGTTTTCGCACTTTCTCTATCTAGATGACATCATTGGCCTTTCAGAAACATTGACAAACATCTGGAAGATCTCGAAAAAAATTTTGAAAGACTCTCTGTCTTTAAACTTCATGCAAACCAAGATAAATTCACTTTGCCTGTGACCGTGTGAAATATCTTGGGATTCTGGATAACGAAGGATGGAATTGAAGCTGACGAAGAGAAGATCTCTGGTTTTCAAAAAATTCCAGCCCCTACCAATGTGAAAGAAGTCCAATCTTTACTACAAACCTGCTCTTGGTTTCGTCGATATCCCTATCTTTGCTGACATAGCACGCCCGCTTAGTATCTTCACTAAGAAGAAAGTGGAGTGGCACTGGGTCCTGAGCAACAAGAATCCTTTGAGACGTTGAAGATGCGCTTGATCACTTCTCCTATACTGAAGCAAGCTGACGATCAAACCTTTCACCATCCGCACCGACGCAAGTAATTATGCCTTGGGAGCAGTCCTTCTCCAAGGAAGTGGCCCCGATGAACATGTCATCGAATATGCAAGTCGTCTGATGATCCCAGCAGAGCGAAACTACTCCACAACCGAGCGGGGAGCCTTGGCAGTAGTGTGGGCTTTAGAGAAGTTTAGGAGGCTTTGAGAAAATCAGCAAATCTTCCTTGCGTCAGATCATCAACCTCTTAAATGGCTGTTAAGTATAAAGTCACCTTCTGGCTGTCTGGCAAGATGGGCCTTGAAAATTCAATCCTTCAACCTGAAGATTGATTAACCCCAGGAAAAGCTAACGTAGTAGCTGACATGCTGTCCAAGACCATCGTACACCGAGGCGCAGCCTCTGATGTGTGTGCCATCACTGTTGACATGCCATCCAGGAAGTCAGTGATATTCGAAAGGACAGCTAGAGGACGAAGAACTGAGAAAATTATTAACTGCTTTGAGAGCATGAACAAAGATGAAAAACTTTGCCAACTACACCGGTCGTGGATACTTAATGAACCAGGGTATCTTAGATAGGTATTCACGCTGAGAGTGAAGAAGAACTCAACTTGTAGTTCCTACACAAGAACGAGAAAGAATCCTTCAAGAGTGCCACGATGCCCCGACAGCCGGTCATTATGGTGTAGAGAACACTTACAAAAAGATTGCATCCAGATGATTATTTTCAAGGTATGAAAAAGTTTCATCTCAGATTACATCAAGACTTGTCC
>BMAO01023770.1:104307-145878 GCA_019973975.1 Trichonephila clavata
TTTATTTTAATTGTTGCAGATTTGAAAAATACTTATAATCCTTACGTAGCAATGAAGATCTAAATAACTTTAATTTTACTTGGAAAGCCTAACAGTATTGTCCGAGCTTGGATAATTGTTACATCTTTTCCTTGCAGTTTTGATTGAACGTCATTAAATTTTCCAAATAAGTCTGCTAAATAAAAATATGGTTCTTATTGTTTTGGAGTTCATTGCTTAGAACAGGATTTATTTCGTTCAGAAATTCTGTCGTGGAGTCAAATAAATTGACGAGCCGTTGCAAGCATACACCTCTAGACAACCATCTAACCTCAGTGTGCAGAAGTAATTGGTTAAATAACTCATTGTTTTCCTCACAAAGTTTGGCAAATAGTCTTGATTTAAGAGGTTGAGCTTTAATTTGATTATAGATTTAATACAAAACTGTAAAGCTTCATGTAACTCTGAACTCAGATATTTTGCTACTAAGTTGTGTCTATGAACACACAATGAATAGTACGAATCCGGGCACTTTTTCTTTGAGGCATGTAGCAAAACCTCGGTAACGCCCTACCATAGAAGGTGCGCCATCTGTGGCTACTGCTATTATATTTTCAAGCGGAATGTCATATTTATTTAAATATTCTTGTAAACATCTAAAAATTGTCACTCCCTTCCCATCGGTTTCAAGATATTTACAAAAAAAATTCATCAATGACTTCTCCTTTAACTTTACTGAAATATCTAACATACGCCATAAGAATAGCAGAAACGCCAAAAACAGATTCATCAAGTTGTATAGAGAACTTGCAATTTTTTAGCTCCGAAACTACGGTGTTTTCTATTTCTTCGGCCATTTCGTCAATACGCCGTTTTACAGAATTTGCACTTAATGGCAAAGACTTTAAAACATTAGTAGAGTCTTTTTTCATCACATTCTCAATGACGTCTTTAATTGCAGGTACTACAATTTCTTCTGCGATTGTGTGGGGTTTTCCCCTCTTTGCTATATTAAGCGAAATCTTGTACGAAGCAATTAATCCTCCTTCATTTTCAATTTCAGTAGACTATTTCATAAAACTTTTTAGAGTTGGTCGACATGTGAATTTTTCTTTGAGTTTTTGAAAAATTCTAATTCTTCATTTTTTTTATCTGAATGAAGCCTTTCAAGATGATCTTTCATTTTTGACGGTTTCATGTATTCCTTTCCAAAAGTTTTTTCGCATATAAGACACATAGGAATAGTTTCATTTGTCGGTGAACAAATAAATCCAAATTTTAAGTAATCCAATGAATAATACCGACATTTCTTTTTAGATACTGAAGCTGTCATTTTTAAATTAGAGTTCTGTAAATAAGTTAAAATTAAGTTGGTATATTATACTAATCCACAATATTAAAGCTTACCTTTTCACAAGTAACAATAATTAAAATTGATATCAAAACTAAACGAATAGTTTTATAGAAACAATAACTAATTATCCAATGGTAGATATAATAGTAGTAATAATGACACTACAAGCATTTAATACTGTTCACAGTTCACAAAGATAGCTGAAAATGCATATGATATTTGCGTTTGTAGCATCCAGTGTAGAATTGGACAAGCGCACATATGCATCTGACTCATATGCAAGGCTCGTATGGTTTGCGATGGAGACAAAGGGCGAACCAACGACACGATGCGTAACTAACGTATAAAAAAGAAAAAAACTAAAAGAACTAAAACCACACACATAAGAAGAAAGAAAACGGAGTACTGAAGATTCCCACAAGTGGCAAGTGGCGCTTAAGTTACGGAGTTCCTATCCTCGAAGGGGATGTACCTCCACATCAGAATTAATAAGATAGATGACAGAAATTAATGTTGCATAAAGTAAAGTTAAAGGGAGAAAAAATTTTAGAAAAGAGGAATAGTTAATGGGCAGTGGCATTACGCCTGCTAGAGATAGCGAGCGGACGAAGTCCGTTCGCCGTGATGCGATTGGCCCCTTCGATAGTCATCCCTGGGCGGGCAGAGCCTCCCAGTGATTTGATTGGCGGAGCCATTCAATCCTATCGGTGGGCGTGGAAATTGACTGGCACGTTCGGTGGAAAAGTGAACGGCGAGGCAGATGGTTCGAATAACGTACGTTATAAGGGAACCAGGAAAAAGAAACTATGGGAAATAAGAAAAATAATTTTGAATAAAAGTATTTTAAATTGAATCCAACTTGCTCAAATGCCGGCAAAAATGCGGTGGTGTAGAAAAAAGGGACATCGCGAACGGGCGCCGTGTCAGCTCACGATGAAGAGAGAGTTAAATAATGAGGGAATGAAGTCATTTACAAAATGAAAAATAATTAAAAGAGAATAACAGATAGAATTAAACAAAAGCAGGTCCCGTGCTACCATCTGGTGGCCGGGGAAAGAGACAGAAGATGATCCAAGCGCAAAATTGAATCGAAGGGGAAACCCTCCCTATTCATGACCGCGCCGAATCATGCTTCAGAAAATAGTTAAACCGTGACTCCCAGCACGGCGCTATGATGATTACAGGAGTAATAGGGAGTTAAAACGTTAAGTACTATGAGTATTATAATTTAAAGAAAGAATAATAAGCGTGTGCAGTCTACGGATATGAGTCATGCCGGCGGTGCCCCAGATGGGAGAACCGTATAGCATGATCGGTCTAATGATTGAGTTAAAGAGCAGAACCTTGTGCCTGAACTGAAGATTCCCTTCGCGCTTAATGCATAGAAAGCCAACGGCAGTGTCGTCGCTCGCCAAGTCTGCGCCAAAGGCTCCTAATTGGTTGATGGGTTCGCCAGCAAGAGACACGGATAAGCCTCAATCGCTCTTCTGGGTACATACTATGAGTCGTGCAAATTACAAACTAGTCACAAGGCCAAGTTGTGACGTCACGGTATACATACGAAAACCCATAAGGAAAAAAGGGGCAGATTGTTTTCTGATTTATTATTTTATTTTCTATAAAGAATATAATATTAAGTCAATTATAAAAATATTTTAAATTTTTACGTACGCAGTTAGATATGTGTGATTTGCGTATTAAGAACTGTTTTTCCTTCGAGTCCCAATAGACCCCCATTCGACCCCTTGGGTCAGATAGACCCCATACTGTTGTTAAATAGACCCCTAGGGGTCTATATAGACCACTTTGGCGACCCCTGGCCTAGAGGAAGCACGTGTAATAAAGATCCAGTAGATGATGAAAGTCTGATGAATTTATTAAAAATTTAGCAACCTGAATGTAACTATTTAACGAAGTGCTAGTAACAAGCATCTAATACACTTTTAAGATCGCTTTAAAGCAGAAGGCATGATACAATCATAATTATAACAGCCACAAATATAAAAATATCGAATGATGCATTTGTTTCGAAGTAATTCAAAATACATTGAAAAATAAAACATTTTCATCTAAAGTTAGTGCTCATAGTTAGTCAGTAGAACACTTAGACTACATACTGTCAGCCAATCTTCCATTTTTCGCTATACAGGGTGTCCAACCTTAATGTGACCCAATAGCTAATTCCCGAACCGTTCAGTTTAGATATGCACTTCCAAATTGAAAAATGTTTTTAAAAAGGTAAAACATGTTTCTACTTGATTTTCGAACCAAAAAACCCATTTACAAAAAAATTACCAAAATTAAATTTTTATACGGTTTCCAGGTCCTATCTCTTATGTTTAGGAAAAGATGCAGTACACAAAAACAAAGTAAACACAAAAAGTTTTACTTCATTATGATAAAAACTGACCGAGTTATGCCTACATAAATTTAAAGCATCCGAGTTGGTCAGAAAAGGGGGTCGTACGTAAATTGAGTTTAGAGAACATTTATTCACTATCTACAGAAAGAGCAAGAGAAAAACATCATAGTAATATTAAAACATCGTAGTAAACATCATATATTGACAATTTGTATTGCTGCAGGGCAAACAATAAAAATTAAATTAAAGAAACACAACTTGTACCGAAAAGATTAAAACAGCTTGTTATAACAAATAGCAGCAAAATAATACAGGATTTGCCGTTCAAATTACAGCATAATGTGGGATGATGCGCCAATAATGAATCAGGGGCTTTATTATATCAGAATGACCAAATTAACTTAAATAATGGTGAAGGCACGAGGTGTGGCACGAGACAAGGGAATGCGTCTATGACAACTCCCAGTTTTATACATGCGTTGTACGCACGGGCAATTGTACAATAAGATGGATGTCTTCGAGTGGGAAATTTAATGGCATAAAGTCTTGCCACCTCTCTCTTATTTCGATTACACTGCCCATAAAACAGTACCATTTCGCAGTATTCTTCATTTGTATACATCTCGTTCTCCCGTATTAGAATTCGTAATATTAGAATACGACTGTATGCAATTGCAAGCGACTGCACAACAGATTTTTAACGTTCGTAATGATCAGCAAAAACTCAGAATCAAACTGATGCCGCAGCATACAAGACTATTTTTTTTGGAACTGCTTTTGAAATGTTTTCTTTGTCCAAAAAAAAAAAAATTTTTTTATGTTTTACACGTACACAGAATAAATTTTATTTCTTAAGTACTCAATTATTGTATTATTAACGTATGCTTTTAAATTTAAAAACGATTTACATAAGAGTGACGTGCAAGAGCAAAAGTTTCCTGGCAGAGTTCCAACTAATTTCACTTTAGAGACGGCCCCTTATTAGCTTCTTGAAAATTGCGGAGAAAATGGATAAAATGTATGATTTTTCAAACTTCCATAACTCGACCAGTTTTTTTCGTAATAAAATGAAACTTTTTGTGTGTACTTTGTTTTTGTGCACTGCATTTTTTTCCTAAATATAAGTGATAGGACCTGGGGACCGTATAAAAAATTAAATTTTGTAATATTTTTGTAACTGGGTTTTTGGTTCGAAAGGCACGTAAAAACATTCTTTACCTGTTTTAAAACATTTTTCAAATTGGAAGTGCATATCTAAACCAAACGGTTCGAGAATTAACTATTCGGTCACATCAAGGCTGGACACCCTGTATATTTACTAAATGCTAATCTTTAAGCGGTCACCCCCCAAATGTCTTGTTGGTTCACCTGTCGACCACGATCAACTAAATGCCTCCCCTTCTTTCTATTGTCTGCATTTAAAGATCTCAGGGAGAGCCTACTTTTGCTTAGGGACCCAGAGCCTCAACAAATCTTAAGATTTCTCCTAGTCCATGACCTCAATGAGTCTTAAGACATCACTGAATGCACGTTAAATTTGTAGTGCTCAAAGTCGTCACGATGGTGTGGTATAGAAATTTGGAGAGTGCGGTGCCAGTTCAGGTGTCAGTCGCTTCACTTGACCAAAGTCCATCGCCAATAGCCTTACAGCAGACTATTTTAGTGTTTTATCGTGGACTGATAAAGTTATTATTTTGGACTAGTCGGATAATCTCTGTAGATAAAAATTGTGGAAACTCAAAATTTGTTAACCAGTTTCTTTCTAATCATTTTCTTAATCTCTACAATGAAAGATATATTAATACTCTTAAAGATAATACTCTCAGTTTCAAAGAATGGTTTATAGTGTTTCGTCCGGCACCGTTCCATGGACTAACAAGTATTTTTCGCGGACCGGTGATTGAGAAACACTGACATAGACTTCGAATGAGCTGTTGTATGTATAGGTCAGGCTAGAAGTCTCATTTTGTGACATGAAACGTGTCATCCTGAATCCTATTTAAATGATATGGCCGAAATCATTTACTTTGCAGTTACGTTACAACATCCATGAAGCCTGACATTGAGGATATGATTTGTCATTTCAATGTGGATACCACAATGATTCTTCTCATTGATCTTACTCATTTTAAGCTCAGGCAGTGTTCTTCATCAGTGGCATGACTCAACCTCCACAGCACCGGAAGGGAGGGGGGGGGGGCAGGATTCTAGGGGCCTAAAGTTTGATGTTATGATTTTGCAATCTTTTGTAAGATCCAGCTTGGGATCCAAAAACCAGACTTTGCAGGGGAGCCCTAATATTTTTCGTTGCGCCACTGTTTTTGATGTAAAGTCTCATACACTGTGCGTCACATCTTGACATCAAGGGGCCCAACATGTGTAACAATAGTTCAGGGCTTCCATATCTAAAAAAGGCCCCGAAAGAATTCTGATATAGGTCCCCCTCAAAGCTAGCTACGCCAGTTCGCCATAGTTCATTTCTTAGGATGGAATGATGGTTATAATTAATTGGCCATTCAATGTACATTACTGGCCACCGTAAATGCAACACCCTGAAGGAAGCACGCAAATAACATGAAATTTACAACATGCATTAGCAGAGGTGAGATATGCAAATGATTAGAATTTCAGCGCAGACACACATTACGCACGCCTGTGGCGCCACCTCAAAGCGCTATTTAAAGCTTGGAGATTTCGACGATTTCAAGTTCGGCAATTATGTTTTTCTTGTGGTTTTTTCAAAAAACAATCAGTTATGTCTCGTAGAAAACAGCGCCCAGCTTTTGATCAAGAATCCGAGTTCGACAGAGGAAGGATATATTGGCCTACCAAGATTGTGGATTATCTTTCAGGGAAGTCGGTAGTCGTGTTGGACGAAATCAAACAAATGTAATGCGGATATGTGACCGTTGGATGCAGGAGGGTACGACGGACCGACGTGTTCGATCGCATCCCCTTCAGTGCACCACTTCACGTGAGGACAGGCAAATTGTGCGCATGGCAGTGACGGATCGCTCAGTCACATCACGAACCATAGCACAGCACATTGAGACTGTAACGCATCATTCAGTGTCTGCGCGTACCATTCGACGCCGTTTACAGCAGAGTGGTCTGTTCGCAAGACGTCCATTTCTTGGTCTACACTTGACGCAGAACCACAGACGACTCCGCCGCCAATGGTGTGATGAAAGAAGGGTGTGGGCGGCAGAATGGAATGAAGTTGTCTTTACTGACGAGTCACGCATCTGTCTGCAACACCACGATGGTCGGATTCGAGTCTGAAGACACCGTGGAGAGATGATGCTGAAGAGCTGCGTTATGCACCGCCACACTGGTCCTGCACCGTGTATTATGGTATGGGGTGGTATTGGATATCACTCTCGCACTCTTCTAGTACTCATTGCTGGTACTTTAAACAGCCAGCGCTATATATCCGAGGTGTTGGAGCCAGTTGTCCTTCTTACCTTCAGGGGTTGGCCACAGCCATATTTCAACAGGATAATGCGTGACCACACGTGGCACGCATTGTCCAAAGGTTCTTTGTCAATCACCAGATTGAAATGCTTCCCTTGCCGGCTCGCTCTCCAGATCTTTCACCGATAGAAAACATGTGGTCCATGGTTGCTCAACGATTGACCCAGATTACACCCCCAGCTGCCACACCAGATCAACTTTGGCAATGTGTGGAAGCTGCTTGGTCTGCTGTACCCCAAGAACACATCCAAAGTCTCTTTGAATCAATACCGAGGCGTGTGGCAGCGGTGATCTTCAACAATGGCGGCTACTTTGGATCCTGATTCTGGCAGGAACCACACTTCACAGAAGTCTATAAATTTAATCATTTGATACTTGGTCAACATGTTATCTATAAAATAAATTTTGTGGTGCTATCTCTTGTCTTTCTTGGTGTAGCATTTACGGTGACTAGCATTGTAGATCATCAGAGTCTCTCATTAATTTTCAAATTTTTATACCTTTTTAAATGACTATTCCGACGATTCTCAAACTGTAGCCCCCCCCTCGAGGAATAACCCTGTGACGGTATCTAAGTAAGCCAGTAACAGCCTCCCAGCAGGAGAGATCAATTTTGTCTAGTGGTATGTTACGTGCTTATTAACCCATAATTCGCAGGTTCTAATCCTCCACATTGGTGACCTTGGCTGAAAAGAAAAACGTAAAAACCCTCTGATGTGTCATGGCGCCATCTACCCGCAAGAAGAATCTACCCGCAAGTCGTCAGACTCACTTGACGCAATAGTAACAAATCCACGCTTGCCATAACAACAAATATCTCGTTCGTTCGCCTATCCACCGACTCAGTGGTAGGTGGAGTACTGTGGCGGTATCTAAGTAAGCCAGTAACTGCCTCCGGAACAGAGAGATCACTTTTGTCTAGTGGTATGTTACGTGCTTATTAACCACAAATCGCAGTTCTAATCCTCCACATTGGTGACCTTGGCTGAAAAGAAAAACGTAAAACCTTCTGATGTGTCATGGCGCCATCTACCCGCAAGTCGTCGGACTCACTTGACGCAATAGTAACAAACCCACGCTCGCCATAACAACAAATATCTCGTTCGTTCGCCTATCCACCGACTCAGTGTGGGTGGAGTACTGTGGTGGTATCTAAGTAAGCTAGTAACACAGCCTCCGGACAGGAGTGATCACTTTTTTCTTGTGGTATGTTACGTGCTTACGAACCCATTAATTGCGGGTTCTAATCCTCCACAACCCTACGCAAGCTTGTCGAAAATAAAAGATTATTTTTAAAATTATTAATTTACTGAAAGGAAGCAAAACTAAATAAATTCTGACATAAAAAAAATAAAATACATGCAGTCCATATTTAGTATAACCCATAGGTTCTCAACGTGGGCGATAACGCCCCCTGGTGGGTGTTTGAGGCTTTCAGGGAGGCAGTTAGAGACCCAGAGAAAATTAGGGGGCATTGAGACGGCACAGAGAGGCTTAGATAGATTAACCAAAAATAGTCTAAAAAGACTAAAGAAACACGCTGATTATGTTCTAACAAAAGTAAACTCTTATACTGTTTACCTCATGTTGATGTATGTATTTAAATCATTTCTACATCACATGTACAAAAATTCACATATTTCGGTAAGTGGATGAAAAACTTAAAAATTATACTCTTTACGTTCAGACCTACATTAAATTGAATGATATAGTGCATTTTAATATCTGTAGTGCACGTGTTCTCTTTGTCTGTGAGCAGTAGGGAAAATGTTTCGTCCACTGCATTTCATAACGTATTACCAAGAAACGTAATTAAATATGTTAACCAGGAATAAACGTGTGATTCTTTAAAGGTTGAAACTGTTAATTTATATTTATTTTGAAAGCAATAGATTATTATGAATTACTTCGGATCATCAAAACCCATGCCTGTCTTTGTAACAGGTAGGCTAAAACTTTTATTCCACTCTTTTAAATGAAGAAGAAATTCAGTACCGTTTCAATTCCAAAACAATATCCTATCTATGACTAAAATATATAATATTGCACATTTAAATATATTTGTAGCAATAGCTATTTCAGATTCGCAAATAAAAATAATAAATTAAAAAATATATTCTATTAATAATAGAATATTTTTGAGAATTTAAGTCCTGTTTTCCCCATGTATTATGTACACTCTTATTTCTCTTGAGTGGGAGGGAATGGTATCCAAGGCCGGATCTACGTATGGGCTAAATGGGCTGCAGGCCAGGGCCCCTCGTTCAAGGGGGGGGGCGGTCCTCGTTAACGATAACAAACAGAAAAGATGTTCACAATCAAAATAGTAATACATTAATAAACCAGTAAAAAATACACATAAATCAAAAGTAAAATACCCGAAATACCATATTAAATTTATTTTCGAGAGCAAGAGCAATTTAATTCTGTTCTTTTACCCTTCCACCGAATACGCGAAAATTAATTATTATTAATTTCGAAAATCATCTGTATATTTTTTTGTAAATACCTTCATAAAAACAAAATAAAATAGTATGCTGGTAATTTTCCTTCAGAAACTGCACCATAATTGGATGTAAAATGTTTAACCTCAAGGGAATTTCTTGTTTTTCTCGTAACCAGAGACAGCCTGTGATGTCTAAAAACAATGGTTTTCATCTAATTGACTGGTGGTCAAGGTAACGGACTCATGGCAGGCATGTCATGAGTTCGAGACTAGTGCCGCTGAAGACCCTCTGTGTAGGGGGAGCGATGCATGTTAAATCGGTCTAGAGCTCAAACGTTCTCCCGTATGTGTGGTGTGTTAGTTAGGAAAGGGGGTGCCAGCTCAGGTGTCGTCCTCGTCTCTTGACCATGGTTCAAAATTACGAGGTCCATCGCCAAGATCTCTCGTGTAGCTGAACAGTGCGACGTTAATATTCACTCACTATTCATTTAATTGCTGAGAAATTAATTTGCTTCAACAAGAACCAATATTTAAATAGATTTAACTGGGTAAAAACCACTGTTGCCAAATTGACCAGGCTAAATTGTTTGAGAGAATTCCTTTTCAAATAGCGTTTTAGCAAAGATATTGATTTTACAAAAAATCCTGATGTGATGGGAAAAAATGTTGGTCATTTTCGAAATTAGCACACTAAAAATCACTGAAAACCTCTTTTGTACTTTTCCAAAACTTTAATTTTGTAGTCCTGTGAAATTAATAGACAGAGACTATCATAGAGCGGCGCCGATGAGCATAGAGCATTTCTGCAAACGTAATGGCACTGTTTTTGTAGCCATTTATTTTTTGTGTAATAATAATTCTAAGTTACAATATTATACTAATTTGGTGCCGTGTCCTATGCATAATACCTGAAATTAAAAGATACTTAGGTACCTGTTTATTGGTTTCAAGTAAAAACTAAGTACAAATACACATTACTAAGTATTTATTTAAGTAGGAAGACACGGAGAAGGAAGTTTCGGATTATTCATGTAGGTTCATGGCCTAAATCGCTAAGTAATAATTTTATTGATTATATTCCTTCACGTGAAATGAGTTATTTTCAAAATAAAGATCCAAATAATATATATTCTGTTTCTCTATGAGAATACAAAGAACAAAAGAGATCACACAAACATTTTCTAATAATCATTTCATTAAAAAACTTAAAAATGGCCAAGTCCTGGAAAGATCTTGGCTTTGTTTTTCAACTAGTATTGGTGGTGTTTTTTGTTTGACCTGCAAACTTTTTTCTAAAACAAATTCTTAATACACATCCAGCTTTTCTGATTGGAAACACGTAACAAGTTGTTTAGAAAATCATGAAAATTCTATTGAAAATAAAAATTTAATGTTAGTTTGGTTGACACGAAAAGAAAATAAGTCTATTTTAGATAAACAGTTACACAGGAGCAACTAAGAAACGATACAGAACATTACCACAATTTCCTCAAACGTGCTATTGCGGTAGTAAAGTATTTGGCTACAAGATGTTTAGCATTTAGAGCTGGGGTACTCAACCTTTTTTTACGCCGAACCACATACATCTGACATGTATTTTAAGAGGGCCGTCACGTAAGGATTAATGGAGAGAAGGAAGCTATAAGATCAAGGGCATTTAAAATGTGAAAAATTAGTCCAAATTTAAAATCTGATAATTTTGTATCTTATTTTAAAACTATACCAAACTGTATCAAGCAAAACTCACAAAATATAGGTTTCATTCACTTTTTACCCAGTTACGGGGGAATTTTTCAATTTCCGTTTATCATTGATCCCAAGCCCCTTGTCTTCATTCTATTGTCATAAAAACAAAGCTGTCAAGTACTTGGATAATTTGATTTTTTTTCTTTTGACAAAGTCTTACATATTTTTATTTAAGATATTAATTTATCAAATGCAGGATGTGGTAGCAAAGAGTTTTTATTGAACTTCCGACTGAAATCAGTATTTTCTGTTTAAATTGTCTGTTGTTATTGCGCATTTTTGTTTCAAATTTATTCAAATATTTTTTGATTTTATTAAAAAAAAATATCTGAACAAATAACTGAATTCAACAAAGAGTATATCGGAAGCATTCAAGAAACACTCTAACAATTTCTGTAATAATTCTTAAGCTTATCATTAACAATTTCATATGTTTGTCAATATATATAATGTATTATATTTTATAGGAGGCTTTTGTTACCTCTATGTTTTTGTGACATTACCATCTACAAAATATTTATTGCTGTTTCAACGTTTTTTTTTAAGAAAATCAATTTATCTCGTCTTTAATTGGATCCTCAAGAATAAGAGCTATTGAAAGATTTGTATTTAGTAGTACAGTGAGTGAGTGATTGTAGGGTTTAATGGCGCAAGAGCCGTATTTAGTAGTACAGTGACGAGCAAAATTATATTTTTTATGTATAACATTTTCACGACAAATCAAACAAGTTGTTGATCCATGTTTGCTTTTTTCTACGAAATAGTCAAGATCCCAATCGTCTTGAAACAGCAAATATTTTTTAAACATGAGGGTTTGTTAAAAATTAGTTACACCTATAAAATGATCACTACTGCATTATTATTTGTTATCACTAACCATTACAATTATAAAAAGAAAGAAAATTATTTCACAATTCGTACCAGCACGACATCGATAGCAAAATTGATAGATCTGATTGCTTAATTGATAGAATTTCTCGCTAAATTTTTATTACATTATTCTTAAATAATTGAATTTGTTATTTCAACGGACCTATACCGAGACACCAGAATGGTGCGGTGGGCCACAGGTTGAGTATTGCTAATTTAGAGGTACCGAGGAAGTTTTTGGTTCTCCTCATTATTGTAATTTTATGGGTATCCTGAACCGACTCATTCATTCGTGAACATATTGAACTGAGAGAATTACGACCAAAATCGTTCAAATCAAAAACAATATATGTGTAAATAGTTGAGTTCATGGGCAAGCAAATCATTAAACAATTATGACTCAATTAAATAACAATGACACAAAGTACTATTCAATCATGATGGATTCAGCAGCAGATTTGTCCCACAATGACTAACTTGCTATTTATTATACTACGATATTGTTTTCGGGGAAAAGTGTATGAAAGATGTGTCTCATTAATTCAAATTATTAGTCACACAGATTAAAATTTAATAATCTACAAGAATTTTCAGAAACAAATGGACTGCTATTGGATAATTGCAGGGGACAGTCATTTGATAACGCTGCCAATATGCCCGGTCCATATAATGGTGTGCCAGCTCTTTTAAAAGAAAAAAAATAATAAATTCGCTAATTATGTGCCGTGTGCTGCAAATTCTCTTAATCTAGTTGTGCAGAATCAGTTAAGGTTGCAACTTAAATCGTGAACTTCTTTGGCAATGGCGGCGCTAGACCATGCGGGGACGTCGGCGAAATTAGGGTTCGCGAGGCCTCCTTTTTTCCCAGTCAAGAAAACGTTAAATTACATAAAAGCCGAATTATAGTTAAACTAATGTATGAGTAAACGAGATTTATTGCTAATCAAATGATAAGAAAATTACACAAATAGAATTTTTTATAATTAAAAATTTTAATTTAATTTAAATAATTATAAATAATTAAAAACTTTGCGAGGCCCTCTCAAGCGCGAGGCCGTCGGCGGTTCGCCGACGCCTA
Organism: Trichonephila clavata; assembly: GCA_019973975.1. Lineage (NCBI taxonomy): Eukaryota > Metazoa > Arthropoda > Arachnida > Araneae > Nephilidae > Trichonephila > Trichonephila clavata. The sequence goes on from BMAO01023770.1 coordinate 117,617, forward strand.
ACGCCGCCACTGTTCTTTGGTTTAGTGCAACAAATATATGTTTGCTTTTCTACTTCGACATATAGGTAGAAACTTCTAAATAGTGAAATTAAACTGAAATTTACCTTAAAAAGTTTAAGTCAAACCAGATGGTCTTGTCGCTACGATCCCTTTGTAGCCTCAAAAGATAATTTTTGTAATATCATGAATATTCTTAAGACATTTAGTGACAATGAAATTGAGAAAATTGATTTTCAAAAAGAGGCAGTAAATTTATTTAATAAATTAACAAAACTCGAAACTGCCATTTTAATTATATTTTAGGAAGAAATTTTAGAAATATTTAATTCAGTTAACAAAAATTACAGATTCTTGGGGTTTGGACATCTGCGAAGGGAATAAGTTAATTATGTAATTAAAAACGTTTATAAGCAATGCATGACATGTAAATCATATAAAAAACTAAAGGAGTATCAAGACGCAGCCAAAAAATTAAGGCCCTAGTGTAGAAACAGAATATAGCGATGTGAACTAGAGACGGGTTATTTTAAAATTTGTAGATAAATTTACAGAAAAAGCTGTGTATGGGAGAGAAAATTTTAAGAGACACGCTAATTGTATCGTTAAGATAAGCTAATCCTTGATTTAAATAGAAGTACAGTAAGAAATTTAAATTTTTGATGAATTTGCAAGATCAAAGTAAGAGGAGAACGTCGACCTGGAGAGTGTACGCGCGATTACTGATTACTATTCAAATGATGTCGAGTCTGCATTGTAGACGAACATTTAGTAAATAAAGGCGTTCAATTAAAAACTTATCGAAAACTGAGCTAGAGTTCTATACTTGTAGTGATATATTCAATTTCCTTTTTGAAAAGAAACCATTTTAGAGGTTTTTCCAAATTTGTATACCATTTTAAAGGTTTTTCTAACGCTCCGTATTACTAGCTGTGAAGCGGAGCGTGCGTACTCTAAAACGCCCTACATAGAAAACAAATATAGGACAACAATGACAAATACTAGGTTTAATTATTAATCACTTCTTTCTATTAATATTGATCTCACCAAAGACTTGAAATGTATGAGCAAATAAAAGAATATTCAACATAAAGTGTAGAAAAGTTTGTTTTTTTTGTAAATTATGTTATTGTTTTTAACATATTTAAATTGTTTGGGGAAAAAGTTTTTTTCCCAAAGATTCGTATATTTTAAATTATTATTATTTAATTATTTAGGGGGGCCCCAGATATCATTAGCCCAGGGCCCCCAAAGGTCATGGTCCGGCCCTGGCGGTATCGGAATATTTACTAGAAAAGGGACTGCCACAGTTCATAAAAGGTGGGGAACTTATGGTATAACCTGTTCGAATTCAAAAATTAAAAGTAATGTCATACTTATCTTAATACCTAAAAGTAACTTACTTAAAATATCTGTTTCTTAAAAGTAACATTTACAATATCTTGATAATTTGTACAATTTGTAATAAAGTCCGTCTTGTAGCTTTAGCATCAAAGCACATTATCAAATGTATTCAGTACATTGTTATTGTAAGGGAGGGGGAGGGTCGTGATAAAAATTATGATTGAAAATTAGGTTGCAAATATTGAAACCTGCACTATAATTATCAAAAGAGATATAGTGGCTCCATCTATGAAGCAATCTTTAAAATAATGTTTAAACACTTTCGGAAGGTTTTTTTTCCGACTATTTATTTCTAGCTAAATAATTTTAAAAAGTAGGCATTTCTTAATTCATGAAATAGGAGATAGTTCTCAGTTCGAATTAATATTTGAATTTCTTTTGTTTCGTAAAATACTCAGATACTCCTTTTTAGCGTACTTTTAATGGAAAAGGAACACATCACAGTTCTCAGTCAATTCAAAGTCCGTTTCTTTTTCTATATTTAATTTTTTTAGGAAGCCTTAAATTATTCTATTTTAAACTTTTACTTAAAAATAAACATCCTACTAAATATATGAAAAGTTGATTTAATTTTAATTAACTTTTAGTTTTTTTAATGAATAAAAGAATTTTTGATGAGATAATAAAACTGCGGATTTCCGCTTTAAAAAAATGTAATAAAGAAAACAAAGTACGAACTTAGGTTTCCTTCTACCAGTGGCGTAACGTACACCCCCACATTGCGGGGAGGCAGAGTTTTAAGGGCTAACTGTCGCCAAGTACCTACCCTTTGTAAAATCCAACTTGGGGACCCAATGTTCTCCGTCACACCCCTGACTTCTACATTAATTTTTTACATGTTAAATCACTATAGGTTAGATATTAAATAAAATGCGTGCCTTGAAACATATTTAGTAATAAATATTTAGTAAGGAGTCACTTAATGTAGTTTTGAGTTAGCATTTTTTATCGACTAATCTTAATATAGATATTAAGATTAATTCTTGAAGACATTTACAATATTAAGTTTTTTTTTTGAGTGTGTGTGTATCAATTTTGAGCCATGTTTTGATCTTATTACGTTCATATAAGAGAAAGCATTTGTTCACAAAACATGTTGGTCCAAACCTACAAAAATATCATTTTATTGCAAGGTACGGCGCTGTATTATAAGATATAATTGTCAAATTAAAGTCTTGAAAAGGCTAAAAAAAATGAAGTACGCCAAACGATTCTCTGAAAATCTGAATCTTGTAGTGTTGTTTGTCTATACATTTTTCTATGTCTGCTATTATATCTATTCTGTGTATCCTGAAGCAAAGGAGTGATGTCGTTAAGTCAGTTTATAGCTGTGGACCAACCACTAGTTTTCGTTAAGAGAAGCATCCCTTGAGGACTTTGTAGATCCATCAAATACCACGCGAAATTTTTCTCCATTTTTATTGGGTACTGGGTGATGTGGGAGATAATAACTGGAACGTCAATCTCGTTTTCTAGGATTAACTCCATGTGACCAAGTTTCAAGTAGTCACCCAGGAATTTATGGTATTGCTCAGAAAGAAATTGGTTTTTACTAAATCGACGTTCAATTTGCTGTAGACGATGCACAGCAATGTCTCTAGATGAACCAAGTTCATCACCAGAATATCTGAATGGAAACTTGACTGCGAATATGCCTGTTGAGTCGGGAGTATAAGTTTGCCTAAAATGATTCTCGCATGCAATTTCTTCATTCGTGAAAAGTTTGGTTTCAGAGAGTTCCTTTAATTGCCAAAATTTATCAAGCAGAAACTCTACAGTGTTGCAACTTGCATTATTTGATATAATTCTTTGGCAAGAAAGTTCTGTTTTCCGGAGAACAACCCAACCGAAAATGGATTCCATTGCAGTTAAAGAATGTCCCGGAACATCTGATTGTCTGTTGAGCATTATTTCTCCAAACACGTCTGCACCTAACAGAATGTCTTTTGGCCCTGGCTGGAGACAGTTGACATCCACTAATCGTAAATTTTTCAATGTATTCAAAGCGGAAGCATCGACTTGAAATCGAGGAAGGTCACAGGGGATTTTGGGTACAATTAATGCATCCACAGTAATAATTGTAATTTCGTAAAAAAAAAGTGATGTTATTTGTAACTGAACTAAACCCGCAACCCTTCGTTAACTCAAGCCGTCTACATTTATGATTACGGTAGTGCGTTTAAGTTGTGATAAATTTAAGCAACTCTCTCTAACAAATGAGCCTTGAATGGCTGAATCAATGAGTACTCTGCATTTTTGAAAAGTGCCATTAATGTCTTTAACATAAGCAATTGCGGTAGGCAATAAAACAGCCTGAGAGGCAGGTACTGTTGCGTTATTGCTACTTATCGTGGAATCTTCCTTAAGAATGTCTGATACCATGTTGTCAATTAAATTTTTGTTGTTATTTGAAATTTTGAAATTTGGATTTTTTTAACACAATTTTAAGTGGTCTTCAAAACGCAAACTGAAGTTGAATTTACAAACATAATTTACATAATTTACAAACACCTGCACGACATTTAGAAATGTGATGCATTTTATTTTCCTTAAGACAGCTAAAACACAATTTGTACTTTTTAACAACATCCTATTTTTCTTTAATCAGAAGTTGTAAAAAACTTTCGCACATCAATAATGCAAAATGTGTACCGCTACTGCAATGTACGCTAACATTCGAGATTATTTGTGAAGATTAGGAAAATTTCTTATTTGTTTTGGTCATTTTACTGACACCTGCTTCAAAGGGAACAAATGATTTTCCTTTGTGGCACTTGGCTAAAGAAGGAATTGCAGTCGTCCTGCTTAAGATGAAAGATTTGAACTCGGCGAAGGAGGGATTTTGTTTGTTTGCTTGTTTCATCGAGAGTCCAAACGCGTTATGTTTCAGAGTCGAGTTCCCCCTCCCTAGCAAGAAAATTATGAGTGTGTCCCAATTCTCCACGGGCTGCTTTAAGATTTGTAGTGTGTCAATGCATTGTTGGGCAGTGTCTGTTATCTTTCACAATCCTGAAGCCGATTCTTGTTTTAAAACAGGCTGAGAAACTAATTTATTTAATGCGGCATTTATAATTTCTGCTTCATTCTCACAGCGTTCGGTTAATGCATTACATGCCTTTTGATAATTATCGTTTGTTATTTGAACAGAGTGTAATAAAGTGGCTGCCTCGCCTTTTATAGAAAGTTTAAAAAATTGCACTTTTTGACTATCGTTTAAAGTATTATTATTCCCTATACTCGCTAGAAATAAATTGCGAAACGAAATCCAGTCCATATACACTCATGGAGGAAAAAAAATTAGCGTACCCAGAAGAAGTCGTCAAAATCAAACGAAATTTTACAAACGCAATGACTATTTTGATATAAATAAATGATTAGAAAATCAAAGAAAAAGGATCATTTATTTCAGAGAAAAAGGCAAAAGAACGGAGGATTTAATACCGTGTTGGACCCCCTTTAGCGCAAATGCACGATGCGATACGATCGAGCATTAAAGCATACAAGTTCTGTTTGATGTCTTGAGACATTTCGTTTCATATTTGCTGTAACTTTGCTTCTAGTTCGTTCAATTTCGTGGGATGCCCAACTCGCCGTCCCAAATGATCCCAGATATGGTCGATTGGATCGGGCAGGCTAAGGAAGGGTAGTAACAGTGCGGAGATAGTCTTCTGACATCCTTGCCGTGGGAGGCCGAGCATTGTCATGTTGAAAAATGGCTCCTGGATGCCGTTGCATGTGTGGCAACATATGTGGTTGCAGGATGTCATGGATATACCGCTGGGCTGTCATGGAGCCACGGATCAATATTAGGGGTGACCGTGTATTGTAGGCAACGACACCCCATACCAACACACTAGCTGTGGGAGCGGTGTGTCTCTGCAAATCAAAGGCAGGATTGAGGCGTTCACCACGGGGTATCCACACACGAACACAATTGTCATCAATGCTGAGATTGAATCTGGATTCGTCGCTAAAGACGTTCTGGTTCCATTCCGCTGCAGTCTACTTTCCTCGTGCGTGGCACTAATCCAAACAGGGGCATCGATGGGTGGGCGTCAAGGGCAGCACACGTAATGAACGCCGCGATCTCAAATGTCTTTCAGCCAGGCGCCTTCGTATGGTCTAGAAGACTCAGGGGCCCCTAGTGAAGGTGCTACCTGTGCCTGGATAGCGGCCGTTAAAGCAGTTAGCTGTACGTGTACATTTTTTACGATGTGGAGGTCTTCTCGACAACTGGTCTGTCGGGGGCATCCTGTGAGCTTGGTCTTCGTGTAAATGACATCTCTCGGATCCACAGGTTCCAACACCTCCTCACAACATAATCAGCTCGCCTAGCTGACCACCCAGCTTCCATCATACCGATGATTCTTCCTGTCTCAAACTGCGATAGCTGCTCATATTGTCTTCGAAAACGGCATAATGGCATGTCTACCTCAGCGCTTCCTTTATACGATTCAGTACACTCAAACAAGCTTTGGTTACCTGTTTTATACTCCACGGAGAACGAAGTTAAGCTCGCTCTATCTAAAGCGCAATCACGCTGCAATTCTAATCATTTGCATATTTCCCCGACATGCACCTTCATGCCAAGATTTGTTACGATCCCGCTATTATTTCTTGGTATGCTATTTTTTTGTCCATGAGTGTAGTTTGAAGTGAACACTGGATACCCTATACGAGGAAGTTTAAATGGCTTACATTAGTGTTAAAAATATTTTGGCATGCATTAGTATTATTATGATCAGTGTTGAATTAAACGACATGGAGGTCCCAAGGCAGTTGAATTCTCGGGGCCCTACAGCCTAAAAATTTTATTGCATAACATTTTAGGAGTATATTACTTTCACGAATAAAATAAATTATCAGCAAAATAAAAAATATATAACTAAACAATTATTTATTAGAACTCTTTCAATAAGAAATAGCTAAATATTTGGTTTTCTTAATTTTTTGGGGTCCCTAAAAAGCGTGGGGCACGCAGGTAATCGCCAACTCTGCCTAACGAATATATATAATCCGGCACTGATTATCATTCTTTTGATCAGTTTTTTATTTCCTCTTTTAAAATGATTTTTAGCGTACCTGATTTAGAAAATAAATCATGCATTTCCATTTCATAACCGTTTAAATCTTCATCTGCACACGTACTTAGAAGATTATCGTTTAAATTATTTATTTCAATATCTATTGAATTAATATCTTTTTCATAAATTTCAATAATGGATACAGAAAACTTTCTTGATTTCGTAAATCATCAATTTTTGAAACTGAACGAGTTGGCTTGCCCTTTAAGATTTTCTTTGTTCAAGAATGCCGTCCATGTTGGATATGTATTATGATCTTCCCAATATAGAAGTCCAATGCTTGCGATGCATACTGAGCAAACGTTGGTGCTTGATTATTTCAACAAATGTCGCAGACCGTTACTCTTCATGAATTAAATGTTCTGAATTGGATGCTGGTGCAATGACTCACAATGATTGTGATGAAAGTAATCGACCTGTACAGTTTGAAGAATGCTTTGTTTAAGTTGACTACACAGTTACACAAAATACATCTGGTGATTCTCAAGCGTCCAAATGTGAAAAATAAAAAGGCTTAAAAAATGTTACAACAGCATTGGCATAACGTACACCCTCGCAATCGCGGGGGGAAGGGATTCTAAGGGTCACAAAGCCTGGTGTTATGGTTTTGCAATCCTTTGTAAGATCCGGCTTGGGGCCCAAAACCTGACTTCGCCGGGGGGGGGGTCCTAATATTCTACACTACACCACTGCTAGTTGGTACATCTTTCCAAAATTCTACCTAATTCGGATCCCTTGCATTTGAATTAAAGTCCTTATATTTGCTTAAAATGTAGTATGGTGCTATAGGTCAATTATTCCGATTGGGATTTCAGGTGGATAACAACGTCTTGCAGAAAATTTGTGAAAAAGGTTGTATGAAAAGATCAGCATTTTTTTTACCTTGAAAATCCTCAAATTTTGCACTGAATGTACATTGCAAAATGGATTTTAATCCTCATTTCTGGGTAGCAAATACTCACTGGGCAGTTCCTAAATTTTTTCCAGATATTCTTTGAAGCACCCCTCTGCCTTTCAGACGACAAAAAATTGAGAGTGCGCTTCCTTTGGAAAGTCAGCGCACACAGCAATGAATGAGTAATTTCTACATTACGATTTTCTATTGTATTTCAATTAAGTTCGTATTTTGATGGGTTTTTTTTCTTTTTGTCTGAGACAATCACATTTCAATAAAGCTGTAAAAAATTAGTTTTTATTATTTTTTTTTAATTTTCCAATCAGTTTTCGCGTGCCACTGTTACAACTCAGCCATGCCACACTGTGGCACGCATGCCGTGGGTTGGCCACCCCTGTTGTAAAGGGTACTTTGAAGGCGAGGGAATCTAAGGGTATGTTAGGATAAAAATAATTCTTTTTGCCACTAGATGGCTGCACCGGTCAAGCTATTTTCAGAAATCAGTTGAATGATGATTGGCATGGTTTTAGCAAAACTAAATTAATTCTATTAGAATAAATGATAAACTTAAATAATAAATTTTAAACTTATTTAAATGCATTTAATTATTGTTAATTTTTAAAATAATTTTCATAATTTATATTTCAGTTTTTGTATTTTTACTTTTTATCTGTGTTAATAATATATCTTGTTAACTGTGAACATAACTGTATTTTGTTAAAAAACGTGGTGTTAGTGGAGAACCGCACCACTCCCTGTAATGACTGCCTAGAGGAAGCAAGTGTAATAAAGATCCAGTAGAGGATGAAAGTCTGATGAATTTATTTTAATTTTCGCAACCGTAATTAAGTCTTCTTAACAAAGTGCTAGTTAAACATACGCACCTTAATATTCTGGTTGACTCTCCTGAAGAAAAAATTTCGGCCCTTGGCTGGATCAATTTCAACATGACAAGAAACTGGAAAAGTTTGAAGGCATATGCAAAGCCGTGAGTAGATGTCGTAGGACTCTACAATAGATGCGACAAGACTAGATGTCAAGAACAATAGATGTCGCAGCAGTGCAGAAGGATTCGGTAGGAGTGGATCAGCTCCTGTCTAAAAAAGCTACACTGGATGTCCAAATTGCCTCATTAAAGTTGCGAAGAAAATTCCGGAGCCCTAGCCCTCATCACCATCAGAATAGAGGTCGCAGGTCATCAAGGCGTTGCTACAATCCTCAAAGTAGTTTCGGCTACTACCATTCAGATTCGGGAAGAAATGCCTCCCTGCAAATGCGTACAGCATCGATGAGTCGAGAAACCCGCCCGAGCAGTAGATCACTTTCAGAAGGTTCTCGCCCATTGCCTGAAAAAATTGAAGCCATTACTAGCTACAATCTACCAGCAACTATTCAAGACCGGCGGACATTTCTGGGTATAATAAATTTCTACTGGAGATACCTGAAGGATGCTGCTAAGACTCAAGCAACCCTCTACGAACTGATGAAAGGAGCGAAAAAGAAAGAACACAGAAAAGTACCTTGGACAGACGACACCAGGAGAAGCTTTGTAAAAAGCAAAATTGACCTTGCCGAAGCTGCTCTTCTATCTTTTTTAAGATCTGGACTACCTCTATCACTTTGTACTGATGCATTAGATTTTCTGTAAGCACAGTGCTCCAACAGTTTGAAAATGAGAGCTGGAAGCCAATAGCCTTTTACTTATAAAAGATAAATGATACACAAAGAAGGTATAGTACCTATGAGAGACAGAGAACTGCTCTCGGAATATACCTTTCTATAAAATATTTCAAACATCTAGTATTTAAGGCAATGATTTTACCATCTACACAGATCATACACCTCTTAACATTTGCATTTCGACAGAAGAATGAAAAAGCTTCTCCGAGACAACTACAATATATTTCCGAATTTTCAACCAACATGTGCAGGGTAAAGATAACAAGCCGACAACATGTAAGCAAACAGATGGGAATTCAGATCATAGAGTCCCGCCTCCCATCTAATAATCAAACAACTTCCAGATGTGGTCGGAAGATAAACAACGGGTAATGTTCAAAGATCAAATATTTTATATGTACATGCCTTTTGCTCAATCACATTTATTATTAAAAATCATGAAGTGCTTAATTATGTTGTGAATATGTAGAGACATGTATAATTTCATGATAGAATATTGCTTACTGTTCATTCTGCCTATATAGTATAATTTTGCAACATACAGTTCCTGCTCTTATTAATTCCATTGAATTTAATGTTAGATATGCTGGGTATTGCATTATATTGTGTGGCAAGCAAATCAAATAATTGTATTCATTGAATTTCGGGTATTAAGATATATATGCGTATTGCAAAGATTTCCACCCATATTATGATATCTGTAACATATCTTTTTTTCTTTTCTTGTACTTAAAAGTTTATGATAGTACATGAACATGCATTTAATAGTTGAATTTCATTGTATTCACATTTTGATAGTTGAATTTTATCGTACTTTCATCAACATATCCATTTTCATATGTCCTGTATCAACATACGCATTATCTTATATTATTCAGTGTATCCACATAATATCCTGTATAACATGACATTATAATCCTATCATATACATTTCCGCAAGCAGAAATTGTGTTATTGGTTGAGTTAGCAATCGACCCAATTTTATTGAATGTATTTATTATGGTTGTTATGAATATCATCACACATATTTTGCTTACAGAATTTCTTTGTGTTCCTTATTTCATATCATTGAAAGCAGAAGACATTGAGTATGTAAATATAAGTTAGGAAATGTTGTATATATATATGGAATTGGTGGTATATTTGTTGTCTATAGTATTTTGTTTGTATAAAGAAATAGTGATATTTTGTTTCTCCTCTGCATCAAACAGTTGATTGATATATCTTGAAATTTCATTGTGTGTTAAAAATACGGTATATGTAAATATGACTCAGTAATGTCATTGAATTTTTGTACGTATATTTCTTTGTATGCATCTGTCTTTAGTATATGCAAGGACATTTTGAATTAATCCATGCTAACTGACTTTGTTTCTTTGAGACAATTATCGACAGAAGAGTTGTAAGGTTAATATATATTATGTAAAGTTAACATTGAATTTTGTGTGTACCTCAGAATATGTCAAACTTTCTACCATGTGGTTTGCTGATTATCGTAACTCAGTTACTGGCAAGGGAGTAATGTTAGGATAAAAATAATTCAATTTTTTGCCACTAGATGGCTGCACCTGTCAAGCTATTTTCAGAAATCAGTTGAATGATGATTAGCATGGTTTTAGCAAAACTAAATTAATTCTATTGGAATAAATGATAAACTTATTTAGATGCATTTAATTATAGTTGATTTTTAAAATTATTCTCATAATTTATATTTTAGTTTTTTTTTTACTTTTTAACTGTGTAATAATAAATCTTGTTAACTGGGAACATAATTGTATTTTGGTTAAAAAACATGATGTGAGTGGAGATCCACACTCACTCACTGTACTGACTGCCTAGAGGAAGCACGTGTAATAAAGATCCAGTAGAGACGAATTTATTTAAAATATAGCAACCCGAATTTAACTATTTAAACTTGGTGCTAGTAATAAGTGCCTAATAAGTATGGTGGTAGTTACCCTATCATTCGAGTGAGTGAGAATTATATTTGTGAGATCCAATTTATATAAATTTCAGTTTATTATGTTAAAAGCAAAACAATTATTTAAATTTATTATTTTGTTCACGTGAATTTATTTATCATTAATTTTTTTTCACCGTGAACTGAACGATACTGAAAAATTATATTATTTTGTACTCTGTGGCAACAAGGAAGTGCTCGTTCTGTTTTGTCCAATTAACAGTATTCCATGAAAAAATTGTTTATAACTAGGTGAGTCTTGGACTCTAGTTGGCATGTTAATTTGTGAAATAAATGAGATTTGGCAGTATTAATAGTTTGGAGTATTAATTTTCAATACAAGAAACTTTTTATTTTTACGACAATATTAAAGTCGCACTATATAAAGCAACACGAGAGCTATCGGTGGCGGGCCTTGTGATTTTGTAACTCAGACACTTGATCTGGCACCTCCCTCTAATAACTCCCCACCTCACCATCGGGAGAGCCTCAACAGATTTAACGTGCTTTGGTCCCTCCCCCCTCAATACGATGGGGTCTTTAAGGACACAAGGCTCAAACTCTTGATTCGCTGGTCACGACCTCCTAACAAAACCACTAGGCTGTATCAGCCACCCCAATCGAGAGAGAGAAGCAAAGGCAAGCGGCCTATTCCGAGTTTCCCGTTGGATATGCGACCCCGAGTATTTAAATGAGCAACTGTAATAAAGTCCCGTATATATGTAAAGATAGTTGTGTGAAGTGTATTATATTTGAGAAATGTCATTCATTCTCAATAAAGATAAAATAAACGAATATCCAACATAGAAGTGAGAAGGATCACAATATATTAGAAGTGGGATACAACATATAAAATGGATTCCAACATAAGAGAAGTGTGAAGAAAATATCCAATAATATTTCTGAGGCAATTTGTAATTATTTCGTGTAAGGTATATATTTTCATAATAATTTGAATCCCACTAAATGCCTTTAGAGCACCGACGAGGCAGTATTTAGAGTTAAACACTATAAACCTCCTCTTAAGTATTAAATCACAGCTAGAATATAGTTCTAAGGTATTAAGGTAAATGTGTGTGATTTAGAGAAAAAGTCACATTTGAATTTTTTTTAAGTACTTCTTTTGCACAAACACCAGGTAAATGTGATGACATAAGTTGGTTGGTAGATAAGGTTGAGCATTAGGAAATCCTTTTCAATAGATTTACACTAAGAGATCATGAAAAAAAATGACACTTCTGAAAGACTTTCAGTACGCGATTTTTGCAAATAAATCCACTTTTAGCTGTAGCTGCCCCAAAACAGTGCATACAAGAGAGGGAGGTTGGGGATTCAGCTCTCCCTACAGAACAAAATAATTTAATTTTTACCCTAGATATTACCCCCCCCCCAGTGCCTAAGTCTACATGCTTTTTTTAGAGTGTCCCTCTCCATAAGAGAGGTCTGCGTATAACATTGCTTCCAACTACGATAAGTGGTAAACAATCTTACAATTAGTTTATCTTCTTCATAAAGCTGTCAAATCGAAATTTAAATATCGAAAAGTTTAAAGTGCCCTATATTTTCCAAAAAGTCTTCCTAATGCATCAGTTATGATTTTTCCAAGGAGAAAGTACTGGAATTATAATCCATCCATACAAAATTTTGACATTCCAAATAATACTTAGGTTGTACACAAGGAAAAGTATTTCTTTATGCATAGTGAAGATTCTAGTAGTGCATCTTTTTTTTCCTCAATGAGTCTAACCATAACAAAATTTTGCGAAAGAAATAATAAACATTAACTAATTGTGACACGGAATGCAAATGGATTAAGAAACAGAATAAACCCTAAATCTTTACTAAGTCTTATTGTATATGGATTTTCTTTTGATAGATTACAGCAACTATTAGATTCCCAGGAAGTTCTTTGTTATGTCCTTTTGGTTAAAGCTAACGATGCAAGTGAAAACAAAATGCAAATGCTCAAAATACAATTCAATGTTTGAAAATGTATGAATAGTACAAAGTCCTCCACTTTTCTCTCAACACAATTTATCTCTGCTAAAATTTAACACTGAATTTTTAAAAATATTATATTTATACACACAGACAGCTATACATTGCATATTAACACTGAAAAATGTTTATGCGTATAATTTTTTCCCAAACTTTTCAGTCTAATATTGGTTATTCACTAAAAAAGTACTCATAATTTCTTCCATTTGGGAAATTAAATAAGTAATTGATTTACAAAAAGAGGATTTTCAAATTGTTTAGTTATACAAAAGAAGTAAATTTACAAGGAAAAACAATTTCGCAAAAATAAGACATTAAGACCTTTATACACAGCAAAAATTTATACAGCATTCTTTACAAAAACAAATTTAAACAAAATCATACATTTTTAAGGTACAAATGCCAGGAAAAATAATTTCACAAAAATAAGCCATTAACATCTTTATACGCAGCAAAAATTTATACAGCGTTCTTTACAAAAATGATTTAAACAAAATCATACATTTTTAAGGTAGAAAATGCAAACATAAAAATAACTAATGACAAGTTTTATTGGAAACTGTGTGATTAATCTTGTGTATTTTGTATGAATTTGCAATTTAAAATTTAGGAACTTTTCTTTCTTAAACTTACATTTTAACATCAAATCTATTCATATGCAGAAATGTCCTTCATTATAGATGTTTTTTTTACAAAAATGTAAAAGGGTACATTTTCCATTAGAAAACTATTCATTTGTACGAAACATTACATTAACAAGGATAAAATTATTCTGTGGAACCAGGGACAGCAGACAGTAGAATATTCACAGTCAAGGATACAGATAAAGAAAAAAAATATTATTTTATTATATTACAATAAAAGTTTTAAAAAGTATTACCAAAAGTTATATTATTGTGTAGAGAAAATTTCAGTTTTAATGAGCAAGGTGAGACTCAGAAACTTGTATGTATATAAACTTTGTAGATAACAAATACATTTTGCATTCATATTTATAACTTTCATTAAACTTTTTTATTGTGACTCTTGGAGCCCCTGGATATGCCTCGTAGAACCCCACAGTTCTGTGGAACACAGTTTGAAGACCACTGCAATAGACCAAAATTTATATCAAAACAATTATGCTTGAAATATCATTTCACAAAGCCATATAGGATGTACCCTTTTCGGTTATCTCCTCTTTGTTTCAAAACATATGTCTTCATGTCTCTTTTGAAATCTATAACTTTTTTCACAATTTTACTTCTTTCTCTGACAACAAATTCAGCAAAATTTTGTCTTGGCAAGAAACTAAAAAACAGCTTTAACTTATGTTTTAATAACAAATGATTTAAATTACACTTATATCTAGTAAGCAAAAAAATTGCATCAGTCTCTCTGTGAAACAATGCAAACAAACAAAAAAATTATATGCTCAAAAACAAGTTTTTTTCTAATCAAGGGGGGGGGGGACAAAAGAAACTAGGAATGAAAGGTAAGCATTAAGTATGATTTTTTGCTAATACATTGCATAACTAAGTCAGCAAGAATAGCTGAACATTTGTAAAAGTACACCATTTACGAAAAGCCGAGTTAAAAATGGACCCAATGTATTCTCAAATAATAAACAATTAATTAAATTAGAAGTAGTCATGAAAACGTCCTACTTTCACATAGTTTATTGGATTAAAAGTTATAACAAAATGGAAAAGACGTGGATTTTGTTTTTCTAAAATGAACCGCATAGGGTTATGAAAATTTAAAAAATCACATTCCAGTAAATATAAAGATCTTAAATTTGGAAACTTTATAGCTTTGATGCAGCCCTTAATAGTTAACAATGGATTACAGTTCATATTCAGTTTTCTGAGATTTTTTAGGTTAGATATTGGAGTAGGTGTTAAAAAATTAGAATAATCTTCAAATTCTCCAGTTATTCCAGGATCAGATATTCTCTTGCATGAAGCAAGAGTCAAACTTTCCAAATTTATTAGATTTCTACATATCATATTTAGTGTTTCATTTGAAACACTAGTGTGACTTATGTCTAAATTACCAATATTTAGGTTGCGCTTCAGTAATTCACATAAACTTTTATCAGCAATTTGAGCTGCAACTAAACTCAATTCCTTCAGCTTAAATGCTTTGAGTTTTAAAACAGCCTGTTGATAGCTCAATTCTGAAATTGCTTTACTATTATCAAGATGTAGTACTTCAAGATGTTCCAATTGGAGTATTTCAACAATAGATTTATCAATTTCACTGTTAGGGTAGATGAACAAATCTTTAAGATTTGACAAAGACTTACAAACAGCACTGACAGTTTCATCATTCACGTGCAATGTTGAAGTCAATTTAAGAGATGTCAAAGAAATTTGATTTTCACAAAACTTTTTTATGAAACTTGATGGCAAGTCAGAAGGAAATGATACATTTTTTAGTTTTAAACCATTAATAGTAGAAATGGTAACCACAGTTTCTGGTGACAATTGTAACAAGGAAAGATTCAATTGTTTCATTGTATTCTTATGTTTTTCGATAAATTTTTTTACACTTGCAAAAGACAAAACTGACTTTGATGGGTTAGCTTCTATTGTTTCTCCATTCACATAAAATTTTTCGTAATCTGCCTTGTTATATATTACAGAGCCACTTAATGAGAACATCTCCAATTTAAATAAAGTTTTATTGAGTTGACACAACGTATAATCTGTCAGACCAGAAAATCCATGTATCATTAAGGTAGTAACATTCGGAAAAAAAGCAAACAAAGCAATGACATCAGAATTTTCTGTTTCCAAGTACTTCAAATTATCACATTTTAGGAATCTTTCTCGATATTTTGATTTCCTTTTGTGACTAAGTACTTTACAGTCAACAAATATTAATCCAACAAACTGTTTGCTGTATTGTTTTAAGAAATCTACAACAGAATCACTAATTGTGATTCTAACAAATGCAAACCACTCAAATTGTCGGGTCATGCGAGAACATTTGACAGCATCCTGAAATGGCATTGAAAAGTGAACTTTAACATCATGGAGGAGCTTGTAGAAGTTGATAAAGTGTAACCATTCCTTACATACTAGACAGGCAGTTAACCTGCTGCGTACATTTAGATATCCAAATATATAAATCAGAACCTGGGGAAAAAAAGGAATGCATTAATAAAAACTTTCATTACGATAGCAACTGCATGTTTAACAATAAAAACAGTTAAAGAAAATTTATGATTTAAAAAGGAAAAGAAAGAAAGACTCAGATTATTTTTTCCCCTTTTTGTTATGAAAAAAAAAAAACTCTGTTCATGTTTTTATTTTAAAGAAGTTCATACATCTCATTCATTTATATATAACTAGCTGTACGCTGCCACGCGTTGCTGTGGCTCAGTCTGGTTAAATGGAAAAAAGAGAGCTGGTCCATCCAGTCAATTGTGAATCTTATATTAGGCATAATTTTCTTAATGGATAGTCTGGTTTAATTACAGAAATGGAGGCCTGAGAACTTAAAATTAATTTGAGTTTTAAAACATGAGGAAAAACTGGTTGATTTCAAATTATTTAAAGATTCAATCAGACAATGAAACACATTGCAAATCACAAAATATATAAGAAATAATCATTAATATATATCAGATGAAATCCCCAAAATATATAAGAAATAATCATAAACAAAAATCAGATAAAAATCCCAAAAATATGTAAGAAACAATCATAAGCAAAAATTAATTAAATGCAAATCACAAAAATAAATAAGAAGTAATTTAAATAATAAATTAAATGCAAAAATACATAAATAGGTTCATGCAGTTTATAAAATAGTAATAAACATAGAAAAATTAAAAATAACCCAAAACTAATAAAAAAAATTACATTAATTTAAATTTAAAAAAACAGTCTTAAACAGTTAAAAATATACAAAATTAATCCCAATTACATATCAAAGAACAAAAAAATTGATAAATATGACAACCAATAAACTTAACAATAGTAAAAATATATAATAATCCGGAAAAAACTATGTGTAAAGCTTAAATTTCAGCATTCAGAGCGAATCGTGACATTGTATGACATCATAACACCAAAAAAATCACTTAAAAATTAAATTTAAAAAAATTTAGAGTGCATTTTGAAATAAAAAGTACATAAGAACCTGACCGGAGTCAAATGCAACATTGTGTCAAAATTTCAGATAAATCCATGCAGAACTTTTTGAGTTATGGAAGCGTACACAAACCAACATAACATTTTTATATATATAGATGAACGACATTGCCGACTTAGCATTGCTTCAATATCTTGTCTCTTGTGCAGTTTATATTGTCTTTTCCCAATATTTGATTGCAACATTTCCTTATATAAAAAAATTGCTATACTCCAAGAAGATGTAATTGCAATTCCTCTTGATACTTAAGTTCAGTAAAAAGTAAATTGATAGAATAACATTAATACATTTCAGAAAAAAAACATTAAAAACTATAATGCCAGAGTTATAATAAAAATCTTTTTAAATTTAGGAATGTATTTCAAAAATTGTTGTCAGAAAGAATTGATTTTAACATCCAAGAACCCACATTATATATTTTTTAATCCATTTTTCTTAATCTCATAATATTTTATTTTTTCTACAAGTAAACTTTCATGATTGTGTATTACCTTAACCACTAAAATTACATATTTAAAACAAAATGTCCAAAGGATACATTATAGCAGCAAGTTGGTTTTAAATGACAAACAATTAATTGAATCATGAGTTTTTAGAATTAATTACTTATTTTTACTTAATTAAAGAACACTTTAGTCCCTTTGTGATAAAAAAAAATCTTAGTAAAGCTAAAATTATAAATTTAAAAATATTTTTTTCTCTAAAAAAATATCTATATAAGCAAAATATTTAATAATTTAATTGATTTATTAAATATTTTGATATTCAAGCCATGATTAAGTATATATTTGGAAAATGTTGCTGTCTACAAAAAATATTTCAGTCCCCCCCCCCTTCTTTTTAACAAGTTTTACTGATTTCCTTCTGATTATGTTTTGATAGCATATGCAAAATGTTTTTAAAAAATTAAAGTTATTTAAACACTTTTCAGTTAACTAGCAGTCACTTTTTAAGTCAGAAATAAATTTTGTATAACTCTATAATATAAATAAAATAACATGTATTAAATCTCTTTTAAAATAATTTACAGTTTTTAATAATAATTCATAGAGTTATAGGGTCAAACAGCAGCCAAGCTACTTTATTGAATGCTCGAACTAGAGACACAACTATAGATAGTTCCTTACAAAAAATACTTTATTCTGAACACTTCATTTAGAATACTTATTTTTATTTACTTCACAGTTAATGTAATATCACCTATTTTAAATCTGAAATTGCACAGAAATACAATTAAGAAGAGTTTATGGTTGCTACTATTTAAATCAGAGGTTTGCAAGCTTTTAGGTGAGGCATGCCAAATTAATTCAGCATGCCATACAGGACATCTTTGAATCCCTTCAATTCTAGCAATAATGCATGTAGAGTCAATAATATAGGTTTACAGTTTTATTACGTATTAGTTTTGCATCATTTAAGATACTTCTTAACATAAGAATAAATAGAATAAAATGTAACTATTTCTTCAAAAAAATTAAAATTGTATATATATTATGTATATTTAAAAATATTTATTAAAATAAGATAGAGACAACATAAAATATAAGTATCCCTTCATAAAAAATTTAATGAGAACCTAGTGCTTGCACCAGCTTACTTTCATATCCCAAAATCAGGGGTATAATTTATGATTTTCAATTTTACACATCTGAGCATTCAGATGTTAAACAATTTCTTTGTAGATGCAAAATATCTTTCATATGAGGAAAGAATTTTTACTTAGATATGTAGAACCTAAAGCAAAAAGCACAATACATGTAATTTTCTCTCTTTCAAAGAATTAAATCTTTCCAGCAATGACATTCCATAATTTACAAAATACAGTCGACACTCAATAATTCAAAGTTGGAGGGACCAGTGAAAAACTTTGAATAATTAAGAGTTCGAATTATCAAGAGGGTAAAAAAAAACTTCCAAAATACTTGAAAATAATTTTTTTCTAACATATTTAAATTTGAAACTATGTAATAAAACAACAACTGTACATATGTAGAAAATTATTTTAGAGTAATTTTTAAAAAGTACATATTATACAATTTAAATATCATACAGAAGTTAGAAGACCTGTATTAAAAGAATACATTTAATACATTCATACACAATCTTATGCATCTCTTCTTCTAAATCATGAACCATCTTTTCTGAGCACGTGTTGCAAGGCCATGTGTTAAGCGAGAGATATGGATGGCTGCTAACGTGTGTAGTTGGTCTATTGTTTTCTTGAAGAAGGAAAGCAATAAAAGTGTATTGTCTCCTTATGAACCGAAAAACACTAAGAAGGTGTAGCAGTTAGATGGTCATTAAAGGTGTTACATTACAAGCGAGACAATACTACACAAAACTTGTAATATCCATCCTGTTTGCTACAGGACTGTACATGATAGTGAGTGTTCAAATTGTCAGGAGTTTTTTTTAAGATAACTTCGATTTATCGCATGTTGTAGTCTGGCCAACCACCGATTTTACTTCGAATTATTGAGTGTACCCAAACGTATTGTTTTAGTTCAAAATATCAAGAATTTTTCAAGGGACTGAGCATATACTTTGAATTACTGAGAGGTTTGTATTATCGAAGGTTTGAATTATCGAGAGTCGACTGTAGCTTAAAATTATGTGTAGAGTTATTTTTCTGATTTTTTTCTTATAATTTTGTAACTGCCTGTAATTCTGGAGATGTTTGTCAAATAAGGTTCATTACAAATTTATCAACATCCATCCACTCAAAATTTGTGGAGCAATGCAGAGCGCCACTGAGAATAGTACCACGTGCCAGACATGCTCTAGGTTGCTGACCCTTGCTCTAAATCAGAGGTCCCCAAACTTTTTAGTCTCATAGACCCCTTGCCATGTTTTCCAGTTTAAGGTAAACCCCTGATAAATTAATATCGAATTTTTGCAAATGTATCAACTTAAATGTCTTTTTGACATCTGGTACTACTACTCCCACTTTGAAAGAATTAAATTTCTAACTCTAATGAAGTATAGTGTTTAAAATTTAAAAAGCACATGTTAATAATTAAATTAAAAGTTAATTAATAAAAAAATGTTAAATTAACTAAGTAAACGACAAACAAATTATTTTAATGGGAGGGATGAATCTCTAGCACTACATCAAATTTTCAACACTTGATATCAATCTTGTCTGCTTTAACCTTAAATTTCCTCTCTGCTAGTATTGTCCAGTTTTTTTTTATTATTATTTTGTTTGTTTTGGAGATTAGCAACCATGCTGAAACTCCTCCACATAAACTTTTTTATACTAAAAGTGAAAAACTTCCTCTCGATATTCCATTAGTCAGGACAAATAACAGGTTTGACTTTTCAAAGTCAAAATTGCTGGCATCCCTTTCTAAACATTAAAGATCTTCATTAGTGCTTATTATGATCAGTTCCTATTTTAATGTGAGATTTTTTCAATACGACCATATGAATTCATTGCTTACTGTGGTATTGCCATAGTCAAAGCATTCTCGAACCTGGTTTCAAAATCTGAATAAAAGGCATTTAAATGTTAAACGTAGGTTAAAACGTTCTGTGCCAAATTTAGAAAAAAAAATTCGCGATCTCCAGTATTATTTTTTTTTTAGTTTAATTCAGGAAAGAAAAGCTGAAATGGTTCTTGTTTTAGTAAAATTTATGCTTTCACCTTGTAAATGAAAATTAACCTCATTATAAATTTAGTAAAATAATCTGTTAAATATAAGTAAAATTTAGCGTCCCCATGGTTATAAATTTTCCTTTAAAATTAAAGTCACAATCTAGTTTAATGAGAGCCACTTACACCTCATGGACCCCCAAATTAATTTTTGGCTGACGTAGACCTCTGGGGGTGTGATGCTTGAATTTGATAGTACAGTGGAACGTACACATATATCAGTAGTAAAAACTGTGCTTTTTTGTGGTAGTTAGATATTGATACATATATACGTGATATTTCAAGCAACACCCAGCTATTTTAAAAATGGTTTTATTCAGCGAGCAATTGAAGTCTAAGTGGCTTTACTATTGAAATCCAGATGTGTTAAGTAGCCTTCTTAGTTAGGAGTTATACTCTGACATATGGACTATAAAAAATAATGATCTGGGATTTGAAGGTTTTTGTTTGAACCATCTGTTGAGAAATAATTGGGTGTTTAATTTAATACTTGAAGCTGTAAAAAAAAAATAAAAGTTAAGTGTTATATAGGAAATTTAATTTTAGATCTAATTTAATTATCCTTACATATATATTCATATAATATTGAATATAACATGCTTTTTTTTTATCTAAAAATCATTGATTATTCCAAAATTAAGACACTTATGTCTAGAAACTTATTTTTGTAATTATGTATTTTATAATGTGAATCCAACTGTCTACTTTTAGCATCTGAAACTTTACACAACATTTTTTAGAAAAAGATGCAATTGCTTTTTAAAGATATAAGCATTTCATTTGAATCAGTTATGTCTTTTTTTATACTTATCAATTATGGGTGCTACAAAGTCAAACAAGTAGAAAACACACCAAATCTTGATTTATTCTGGGTGCTAATATTATTAATAGATGATGTTGTTTGAAAATATTTTGTCAAAATAACACCTATTTTAGTAGCATTTTCTGTACTTATGTCTTAGCTCATCAACCATAATCTGGCCAACTTATATTTAAAATGAACAGACAATGAATTCCTGGGCATATTTATATGAAATAATCTTGTTTAAAAGTTGTCTTTTCTTTCTGTATTTTCTAACAAAGAAATGAAAACATGCGACCTCTCTGTGAAAAACATACAGTGATATTTCCTGTACCAGGATCATATCAAAGAGTGTTAAAGGATACAATATGTCTCATTTTTTTAAAAACAAGCAAGATGTTGCTTGAATAATTTTGGCTACTAGTGTTATGTTATGTATTTTCTTCATTCAAAATTTCTGTTAAAATAATGAAATTTAAAATATATGGTGTTCATGAATCCTACCCATTGACCAATTTCTTCCAATAAAAAGATGTCTTCAAAATCAAGGATATGCAGCCAATAGTGGAAAATCTTTCCTACATATAATCCAAATCTAGAACAACAATGATAGAATTTGTCGTCTTTTAAAATGACATTTTTTTGGCAAAATTGATCTAAGGTTTAATGCAAAGTATCAAACTTTGACACAAATTCCGTAAAATCTGTCAATTAAATGGTTTAAAAGATAGTGCATAAGTATATTTTTCATCAGTTATACATTTGGATAAATTTTCTACCATTTTGCTACAGAGGTAAATACCTAAAATCTGCCAATGAATATAGATGCAATAAGTTTCTTTCAACAGAAGGAAATTTTATAGTGACTACTTTTGTTGAAACATGGAAATACAGATATAAATAGGCAAAAAGTGATACATTGCTATGGGTTGTTGATGCATTGCCGGCCTATGAGTGATGGATTGACTCTCTGGATCTAGGTTTCCATTTAGAGGCCATAATTACTGTACAGCCAACAACATTATTTCTGCATCATGGTTTCAATGGTAAATGAATTTTAGTCCAAAAATAAGTAGATTGATAATTCAGCCAATGTTGGTGACAAATTGGAAAAGCTGTCATGAACAATAGTGTCAAAAATCAATAAGAAAATTTTCAACACTAAAAATTTTATTTTTGACTTCTATGGCTATTATAGAAATATATTCTTCATGACACAAAGAAAATTTAATTGTTTAATAATAACTCAGATTTCATGTTGCATATTAGACAGATAAATTTCATTAATAATTGAAAAATACCAAGTCAATTAAGAACAAACCTACTTATAACTATTGCAAAATTTTTTAAAAATTACTCTAACAGAGCACATTTATATCATTTTAATAAAAGAGAATATTTTATATTATTATATTCTAGCAGTAATTTTTTAAAAACTTTAAACAATTAAATATTTTTTTTAAATAAAAAGAAAATTTAAAAATTTTTTATTTCAAAATGCTTTATGCACATGTCTTTCCAAAAATATTAGATTCTACCGAAAGCGATACACAAATACACTAAAATTGCATATTATAGAATATTTTCTGAAAATTAAATAACTTATGCTGAGATATTATAAGGTTATCAACAATTGTTGAAAACAAATGTAATCTAGCTTGCAAACTAAAAAAGGTTTTGTCTACCATAGTCACTTATCCCAGGGTAAATGAAAATAGCTTTTTAAAAATATGTACTACAAAAATATGGGGAAATGTATACCTCATCGGGTAAAGATGATACAGAAATATCCTTTCTCTCCATTAAATTCTTTTACGAAAGAGGTTAAGAGCAATTTCCAAACACAAAAACAGAACACATCTTCTAGGGCGATGACTGGCGTACAAATGGGTAATCACGTGACACTTAGGGTAACAATGGATACAAGTATCTAGCCCAGGGGTCGGCAATTCGGCGCTCCTTTATGAGGTTCTGTTACACTCTTATAAAGTGCTACAAATTATATATAAAATACTCTTTTATAGTATTCGAAATTTGACTTTCGAACAGAAAAGCTTTAAAATTATAATATTAAAACACGTTTGTCTTATTGTTTTTTTTTATTATTTTATAAATTTTAAAACAAAACAAAGCAAAAATGATATGAAATTTTTAAAGTAAAATATAAAAAATAGAAAATATGTTCAAATATTGATTCTCCTAGCTTTAGCAGCTACAAATGCTCGTATCAATTCCTTTATATTTAATTTATCCAAAATTTCGCTCTCTCTGGATATAATTGACAAGTCCGATAATCTCTCCTGCGCCATAGTAGATCGGATGTAATTTTTTATAACTTTAAGTTTTGAAAAACTTCGTTCTCCAGTAGCCACCAAAACTGGCAGGGTTAAAGAAATCCGTAAAGCTATCGCAATATTCGGAAATGTATCGATAAAATTCTTTGCATAAATATACTTTAAAACATCAATAGGTGACAAATCCTCTTTGGTAAAGCATCAGGTACTAAATTTTAACTTTTATCTAATAAATGTTTAAAATTAACATGCATTTTTTAGTTTTTCACACAATACTTCACTACAGATAGAAAAGAAAATATGTTTTTAAAATACCAGCAAGCTACCACAGTATACCTACTGCCCAAAACACATTTGAAGTTCATGAATTTGCAAAAATTCAATATTAAGTAAGCAAGGGCCCAGATCAAAAAACATGACAAGTTCGAGATCTTCTGTTCTAATCTATGGTGCTGACGTGTACTGTTTTTTATTTCATAACTCAATACAAGTACTCATACTAATTTAATCTGCAGAAAATAGATATTGTTGCAGGTACTCAGTTACTCTCTTCTATAAACTTGCATATTTTCTCTCTGCCTGAAAATTAATGTTTACATAGAAATTTTTAATAATTACAAAACAACCTAATTTTACTGTGAATATTTTTTAAAAAATTTGTTTCTGATTGCAATTCATTAAAATTTCCTTCAGTTTGATTGTTAGAGGAATATCTAAAATTTTAATTTTACAATTTCTTTGTCATTTGGTTGAATTGTTTGGCAATGTTTGTAGGTTTATGCATAAAAAATTTACAAATGTAATGAAAATTTATGCAATAATACTTATGTAAGAATATTTTTTGATCTTTGTATGTTTGAAAAGTTACATTGTATACATACAAAAGATAGTATCATTTTTTAAAAACTGTTATTCAACTCTTTTTTTTAAAAAAAAATATGCAGATATAATGTTTGACATGAATTTTTTTTCGTAAAAGTTAATGTACATTACGTCCTGTTCCATAAAGTACAATAACAATTTTTTATAGTTTTTTCACTTTTGTTTTATATTGGCTTACATTTAAGATATTAAGATTGTACAATGTTCGAAGAACTGTTGTGTATCAGTTGATTTTTTTTTCAATGATACTCTACAGCCAGAGGCGGATTAAACGGCTGGCGGACCTGGCGGGCCGCCAGGGGCCCCAAGCCGATAAGACTTCAGTTATAAGTTCAACGTGCAACAAAAAAATCTTGTACTGATATTGCAAACCCAATGATTACCCACATTTGAATCGTATAACAATTAGTGTTGCCCTCATATATTACATGTAATTGCGGTTAAAATCCGTTTGTTTTTTGCTTTTTAAAAAAAAAAATGTTTTCCTGAACTTTGATCTTTAATATATGTTTTCGGTTCCAAGTTTTTAAAAATTTGATCCCAGATTTCTTATATTACGATAATGATCCCAGATCTCAGACTAGAAACAACTACCAATGTTTAGTTCTTTGGAAAGAATTTAGCATTTGAAGGTTCGTGATTTATTGTTATCTGGATTTTTGTGTGTATATTTTGAGAATTTGGGGAAAGAGATCGAAGCAGTGTCGTATTAAACGACAAGGAGGCAACTAGGCAGTCGAGTTCTCGGGGCCCTGTAGCCTGTTTTTGGAGCACTAACAGAAAACAGAACTTGCTTTTGTGGGCCCCTAAAAAGCACGGGGCCCATAGGTAACTGCCTATTCCACCTAACGAGTAATCCGGCACGGGATCGAAGTATTTTGTAAATTTAGTATCAGTTTTATTTCAGTCAGCATGACAGAAAAAGCGAAATATTTAAGTGAGATTGAAATTTCTCTAAATTGATGAATGAATCAAATAGTGAAATAGATGAAAATTATTTTTTGGAAAAAACTGTAGAGCATCTTTGGCTATTGAAATAATTGATCACAGGGATGTTTGCATACTTTCATAAGGTTTGAATTTTGCTGGTATTTTTTACCATTGGTCAACTTAAATTTGATTAACTTTTAAAGTTAAAATTTCAGGTAATGTGCATCTTGTTCTTTATTTTTTTTATTGTCTTGGTTTTATTGGATCATTTTTACACCATTTTCTTTCATATGTTTGATTTTTGAGAAAAGCTTGTGTGTTTCTAGTTTGATAATGTTTTCCTTTTAGTATTTCTACATTTTAAGTTTTTGTAATATAGAGAAAGGGAACTATGTACAGGGACAGCCAATTTGGTGGTGTGGCGGATGTTGTGCGCAGGGGCCCCAGAATGATCAAAAACTAAAATGTACTCTTGTATATGAAAACTTGACAATATTCCTATCGTAAGAAATGTGAATCTTGTCGTAAACATTACTGTTGTAGATCTCTGAATTTCAACAATCTGCAAACTAATTCTTGAAATCATGCAGACTTTAACGGTTCGCACTACCACAGATGAAGCATATAATAAGAATGGATTTTAAAATCTGAGAAACATTCCTGAACAACATTTCTTCTTATCAGGGGCGTAGCTATCACCGTATCAATGATACGGGCTCCCCTAGAGGCCCTGGACGTGTGTAAGCAAAAAGTCGTAAAATGTTATCAATGGTCATATTAAGAGTTCCTTTTTACGTTTATAAAATAGTATGTCACTGGCATAAAACGATATAAGTTTTCCATGTGAATTCTGAATCTCAGGAAACGCAATAAGAAAAGTTTAAAAGCTGGTAAAATTACTCAAAATAAGGAGAAGACAAGGAGTGGTGTGATCTTTGAATGTAGGAAAAACTTCTCATTCAAAGCGGATTGACAGAAAGATCGTTTGAAGTGAAATACAGATAACACTTATTAGGTTGGAAAAAATCCATTCAGAATGTTATTTGCCTATAAATGACAATAACCCCTTCGTCTATTGATTTACTGACTGTAATAAACGTCGTACTAAGAAGCTACAGGAAGGCTTGGCCCTTAGTCGGAATTTTTTTCATAGATGGTCCAGTGAAAGAGAGTAGTATATTATATTTATATCCCGGTTCTCTTTTATTTCTGTAACAACCAAGAGACTGAATGTGCATTCATGGTGAGCAAGAGCTGGATAACTGCTTCCCGTTCCGAGAAAAGATAGGACCATAAGCGCCTGAAGTCTTCTGTCACCCTCCAAGTCTACATATAGTTAATTATTTTTTAAGGAATATCAATGAGTTCTCATCGTTTGTTCTCTGGGGGAAGGGGGAGTGAGCGCGTTAAAGAAGAATTTTGGCACATTGGACAGAAGCACGATCGGGAAAAGCACGATCAAGATTTATGACAGGCTTAAGGACAAATGAAAAGAATGGGACAGAATGACCCTGAGAAAAAGACCCCTTTTCGAAGTAAACTGAGGAAAGTTTGAGTCAATTTGACTTCCGAACTAATTTCTTTTAGCTTCCTGTGCTTATACAGACAGATCGGAGAACCGTGTTTAAACAACAAAAAAAAGTTAACTATATTTTCATTTTCAAATTCTCTTTTAAATTTTTAAGATTTAGTGCGCAGGTAATTTTAATCAGTGTGTAAGATAAAGTGAAAAAAATATTTTGTCGCATTTGTGTCATTACTATTTTATTTATTTATTTATTTTTCGATTTACATACATAAATATAAGTAACTGCCATCAGTTTCTTAGAATATTTTTATGATTTTTAACATATTTAAATGTGTTTTCGTAGCTTGAATCTTAAAACATTTTCGATTGGCATTGTTATTCAAATGAAAAAATATTATTTGCCTCTCTTATAAAAATAATTTCTTGAGTCAGTTATAAAAAGCGATAATAGAACTCCGAAAGAACTTTCAACCAAATACAAAAATGTTACACGTTATGATATTGAACTGTACATCCCCCTACGTGAAATTTGCCAGAAAAAACAGAAAATTATTTTTAAAAAAAAAGGTATTGTAATACAAAACATTGAGTTTTCTTTCGAATGCCAAAATATTGGCACTTGTAATGAGTGAGAAATAGGATGGTTTCTATCAACTTGGAACTTCTGAAGGAATTTTAATACTAAGTATATGCGAAATCACAATTTAACAATAATTTTTTTAATGGCAGTATCATTATTTTGTCAGAATAACATTTGTACTCTTAGGAATGTAAGTCATTGACATAATATCCTTATCATGGCCTTTTTCATACATTGCCTAAATAGCTTTAGGCATTCTATAGAATGCCTAGGCTATGTAATCAATCTCATATTTCATACTTTGCCTAAAAACGTCCGGCATTGTATAGAATGCCTAGGCATTCTGTAGAATGCCTGCATTTCATACTTGCCGGTAACATACATACGTGTGTATATATATGAAATATATATATATATACGTGTATACGTG
>BMAO01023771.1:0-28804 GCA_019973975.1 Trichonephila clavata
TTGCCAAAAGAATCCCAGACATGTTCCATGGAAATCAGATCTGGAGATCTGCCTGGCCACTCTTTCATCCTAATATCCTCAATTTCAAGGTATTTATCAATCAGTGAATATCTCCTTGAAAGATGTGCAGTTCTGTGCATCCAACAGCCAACTGGCCTAGATCATGAAACCACTCCATAGTGGTCTACTTTCATGACATTGGAGTAGTACAGGGTCCCTAGTTCTCTCGAAATGTTAACACATGAAGAATCAATGTTCAGACTGAATTTCGACTCACCAGTGAAGAGAACATTGGTTCACTGCTCTCATGTCTAACGATCAGCATCCTGTCAAGCAGGCTCTTTGATGACCTGGAGTGAGTAGAATGCAGAACACTGGTTTTCTGGCATAAAGTATTGCCTTATTAAACGTTTGGTAAACAGTACACTAAAAAACTGAGATTACCAGAAGTGGAAAGTTCATTTAAAAGTTGCCCCCCCCCCCAATTTTACCTTGTAGTTAAAACCGTCTCTTGCCTTGTGGTATCTCTTGGATGGTTTTTGACTATCTTCTGATCATTATTTCGGTCTTCTAGAACTGGTTCCATAATCGAAATTTATTTCAGGATCCCATCCATATTGAGCCATCTTACTATTCTGCTTGAGATTGGTCTGACTCTAATCTTTGACATGCTCTCCATTCAGCATTGTTCTTATGCCATTGTTAGCAAAGTTTCAAAACTAATTGTAAGCCTTCAGAAATATAACACAAAACTGAAGCTGCACAGAGTAGTGTTTAAAGTACCTGCCAAGTTTCCTTAATTTGCATAAAAATAAGAGAGAAATATTGAATTTAATTAGATAATTATGAAAAGCAATTTTCTAAGTTATGTTTACCAATTTCATTAAAAAAAATTGGTAGTTTTTGAAAAATTTGCAAAAATGTATTTGTCCCTAACTTTTGAACATCAATTTATGTTTATTGTAACTAATATAATCATTAACATTTGGCCATACTTTAAATTTCTAGGTACCCTTAGTATTGAACTTCACACATAATGATTACTAATTGATCAAAGTAATAAGAAATTTGTTTTCTTAATACACCTACTATTGTATCAAAATCATTATGATTTCTTGAAAAATGGGTAAAATGCACCAAGGGCTTGCCATCTAGTACAACAAATCTTCAGTAGTATTAAGACGGAATCCACAGATATCTGATCCAATCATAGGCATTCCATACATATTGAACAACAACATGGCTTTAAAAAATGGCATAATACATAAAATTATTAAATTGCGTCCAAAGGCAGAGAAAAAATATATGAATACAAAACATATTTTAGAATAATTTTTTTTAAATGTAATATTTGTTAAAAACATAAAATAAAATGAAAATAATTCTCAAATATATAAGATGATTAATAATAATAAATAACCAAACGCTTTATCAGATTCAAAACTCTTTTCTTACAAAATCTCCCACTTTCAAATTTTCAACAAAATATAGTGATAATACACTTTAATAAATATTTTTAAAAAAAACTTTTTTATACTTAATGTATTTTTTTTAATAAAGCATAGTTTAATTAATCACACACAGGATGAAGAAAAAAATGAACAGATAAAATATATTAAATTAGACAAATATATGTAAACATATTACATCACAGATAAACATTTTCATAGATAAATATTTTCATGCTTCTTTATGCTTTAAAATATTTAGAAAATTATTGACATAAATAAGAAATAATGCTTGAAAGAAGATAAACTTTATTGAGATTAATATTTAAGAGCTTATTGTTTTCTTCAAATTATATCAATTTTATCAATATTTCAGAGTTAAAATCGTATTATATATATTCAGTGGTTTTCTTTGTTTAGAAAATTCAATAGCATATTACATAACCTTCCTTTCATTGATTATTATTTATATTTGTTTTAAAATGAAATGCTTTGTATTACATTTTATTTGTTTCAGAAACAGGTTGCAAATATATTTATTTAAATCAAGTGAGCAAGATAAAAAAAATCAATGTCAAAGCATCCCATTAAAATATATTTAATGAGTATTTCATATCATGCTTCATATTTAAATTAATGGCAAAATTGGAGGGATTAGGAACTTCAGAAGACTTTTGTAATTACTAACACAAAACTAAAACTGAATATATTAGGCTAAATTTGAATAATAAATACAAAAAAAGAACAAAATAACCGGAAAAAAATTTTTTACTTTGATCTTTAAAATGGTAATTGTAAATTAAGATTCCTTTCGTAAGCAAATAATGGTAGAACAAATGAGCAACTTGACAATTATTATAATATATATATGTATTTTATTATATCTCTTTAAATCTATTCAATTCTAGTAGTTAAAATTAAAAAAAGGAATAATGTGTGCATCATCATATAAGTGCTAAAAATAATTAAAGCAGCAATAATAATCATGAGATTTCAGTATTATTAAAAATAATAATCATTTGCAAATAACAATGGATTTAAAATACATATTTGATTATAATAAAGTTTAAATAAAAAATAAATTATTTACATGGTATTGTATATCGCATATCTTCCCAATCTGAAGTAATATCTCCACTCCAGTGTCCACTATGCACCCCTTGTCCAGCAAAAGATGCTCGAGAAATTATAAAAGGTCGTTTCTGTCTTATTTCTTTTATAGCACTAAGCAAACGGAGATAGTATACATAGAATTATCAGATCAACTGAAGTAAAATAGTTTTTTAAATCTATTATATAATTCTGAAAAATTTTCTAAAATCTTAAAAAATTAAATTTATAAAAAATTTTACACAAAAAAATATTTTTAAATAAGTAAAGCATTTAATTATAATAGGAAACCTTAAAATAACTGCCCTTTTTTTAAATAGAGTAATATTTAAAAATTTTCAAGGTTTAATTTTATATTTTAACTGAGTTATAGAAAATAATTAATCATGAAACAAACTTATGAATGAAGTAATGACACTTAATGAAATAATCTTACTAGAACAATTGAAGAAACTGAAAGAACTAAGAAAATTTGTATTAATACAGCATTAATACACATAATTTTAATTAAAAGTAAATAAACTTTTAAAGAGCATTAACTGAACAAAGGTATGAGTATATGATTGTGAAGTAATTATTAAATAAAGATATACATACTCAAATGTAGCATGAGCTTCTCGATAAGCTACTAAATTGTGTTCATTGTAATGAATTGTTGAATGATGTTTTGCTGTCATGCATATTGTAAGAGTACGTAAGGGGTAAGGTCTCCCAGGTAAATACTGAGGATTTTCAATTTCATCATCAGGACAACCATGCTCTGACCCATTCTTGAAGTTCAAAGGTTCATTCATGTCCTAAGCAAAAAATTATAAAACAGAGTTTAATGAAAATTAGAAATTGACAAAAAGTAAACACTCCAAAATAAAAATTTTAAAATAGTTTTAATGAAATGTAATTTCTAATTTAATTAAATTAGTCATTTTTCAGAAATTTATTTCAATGTGTTTGAAGTAAATATTTTATGCGATATGAAGAATATCAATTTTATTGCTACAAAAATAAAAGTAAAATGTAAGATGAAAAATGTATAATTCATTTCTCTAATTAAATACAGATAAGAGAAAAAAATTAATATCTTAAAATATGGTAATCCTCTATTGAACCAAAAGCTGTGGTAAGACCAGTAACCATGTCTCTGTCAAAATCAACATCAGCACTTATTCCAAGACAGGCAGAGAGATGCAGGGCAGGAAAAGAATGTTTAAAAATGTATTGTTGAACAAAAGGGTCTAAATTTTTTTTTTTTTTTTTTACAAAATCCCCAACAAAAAATACAATTTTCAAAACCCAGACATTTTTTGAACATAGAACATTACCCTGGAAAACACTAAAAACCCAGGACTGTCCAAGCCAATACCAGACATATGGTAAGCTTACCTATAACTCTTTTTATCAGGCCATATCATTATCCACTGAGCTCTAATCCTGTGGTAACTAGTTAAGAAATGCAAGCTGCATATATAGTTGTATAATATTCTAATATTGATAAAAATCACAAAGAAATAAATTTAATAAATCTGGATTAAGCTAAGTACCAATAGTGTATTTATTATTATTTAAATAATCTATGTCAAGTATTTTTAGTATTGATATTTTTCATCTGTAAGTTTAACAAACTATAAATAATGTTTTATATTCTTATATGATTCATAAATATGAAATTCATAAAAGTATTATGTATATAAAATGACCAATCATAAATTTTATTGGAAATCTTTCTAATAACCTTATATATTTATTTGAACAATTCATGAAGTATATAGGAAATAAATGTATTTTGTGCCTTAACCACTTGTAAAAACTGTATTTTTTGTTCGAAAACCATTAATTTTTTTTCATTATTAAAGTGAAATAAATGTTGAATACATTAGATGTGTTTAGCAAACCATAAGAGCCAAATTGAAATAGGCAATTGGCAATCTTTAGTAAACAAACCTCTTATATTGACTGTTTATGATGACACACTCCATGTTTTACTGATATAATTTTAAAAAAACATGCAACTAATTTTTTTTGATACTCTTGAAATAATTATTACAAAAATTCACTGATTCAAGTCTAAACATTTTCAGGCATGGCAATGGAAAATACAAACATCCCTTTATGACCCTTATGACTTAATATAATAATATTCTTCTTCATTTTTAATTTACATTTTGTTTCCTTGATTTATAGGAAACAGCAATATAAGCTATTTTGATTCAAGTAGTTTTGTTCACCTACCAAAAGTAATCTATAAGGTGGTTACAGTAATCTGTTCCATTCTGTATAGCACTATAAACTAAATAAAAGCACATCAAAAATTGTAGGAAAAAAAGATGTATAATCAATGTGTAATTCTTATAAATACTAATTTAATTTTTTAAAATTCTGATAGTATGATTTTATATAGATAAGTTATGCCTACTTTGTTGCCATAGAAACATAAACAATTTTAAAAATAAAATTCTAAATAAAATTTTTAGAAACTCTTTCCCTATTCTGTTATACAAATTATTCTTCCACCATGTTAATTTATTTTAGTATCAAAAGCATTTCTAAAAATTTTCAAAAATGGAGTACTTACTACACAGTTTATTTATACTTTTAAATGCATGTATTAGTCTTGAAATTAGTACTAATGTTGTACAATTCAGTAAATAAAAAACATATACTCACAAGCCAAATTCCATCAAATTTAATTCAGAATGATATTTTTGGAACTGTTTAGCCCAATAAGATGGTGTAGCTGGATTACTAAAGTCAGGAAAAACAGTTAGATTCCAATTCCAAACCTGAATAAAATAATAATAATAAGTAAATTACAGAAAACACAAATATTATCTAACAATTTAATCTTAATATTCAGAGAAGTTAATTATCTAATTTTTGATAATAAATTAGTAAAGCTCACTTTTACAAATAATGAAACACCATTAGCCACATTTATTTTTATTCAAGACTCTTCAATAAAATTCATTACATACAAAATCATGGCATATTAGATCTTACCGTGATTTCTTCAAACTTTTGTGAAAAACACAAGGTGAGGTTATTAAACAGATGATTATTGTTTTTGGAATTATTTCATTATATACTTTAATATTTTTTCCATGATTTATATTTCTTTTTTTGTCAGTATGTAAAAAATACTCTTAATTTTAAATTCTAAAGTTACTTGTACGTTAAAATTTGTTAGATTGAAATTTTATTTTAATCATATTAAAAAATGTGCAGATAGAATGATGAATACATAACAGCATAAATAACTCACTATATAATCAACATTTACTACTAAAAAAGTCTTCATATAATGGATTACTCAGTTTAAAAAATCTAATATCTAGTTAATTCATTTATCTCAAAAATCAAATTGTCTGACATTTTATTTAAAATTAACACTACTTTAAAATCACACACAAATAAGGATCTTTACAGAAAAACATTTAAATTTTGAATCATGATTATAAATTCAATATGTTTAAGTTATAACAGGATGCGTACTTCAAAATAAGTAGTCAATTTAATGCATCATAATATTCGACTGTAGAAACTTCAGAAACCAATTAAAACAGAGGAGCCAAAGTGGGATCTGTTTTTTTATATACAATATCAAATGAATTAAGTCCCGTCATTTTGGTATATTACCAAAAAATGATGAATACTAAATATACTTTCAGCCCATGACAGAACACATTTTGACATATTTAATTTGTATTTAAAACATGTTCTTAATCAATAATGGAAGGAAGACATCTTGACAGCATGCTCATTTGTATAAGCAGATGGAAAAATTGTCATATTTTCATAATACAATTTGTGTTCAATAACTTTAAATTTTAATCAAAATAGCCGGCTGGGTGCCGTGGTTGATTGTAGCTGGCCTTCTACATCCAAGGTTGCGGGTTCGACCCCGGCCTAAGTCGGTGAATTTTCTTGATGCAGAAAATCGACAGCGGCCATGTCGTATGATTATATGGCATTTGAAAGATCCTTAGAGTGTCTGTTTGGCTTGGATGCTCTCGGCAAAATTAAATCCTAGTACAAAGTTTGCATCCTCAAGAGCTCAGGTGCCTCACTCTGTGGAGGAAACTGGGCATCAAAATTGCTTGCTGTAATTGGTATCGCCTATATGGTGCAGCACTAAAAAGTGGTACCAGCTCCTAGGGAATGTACTAGGCCTGCAAAGGTTTAAAATACCAATGCACAGCCCCATTGAAAAAAAAATTATCAAAATTGTAAAAATTTAATCTCATACAACTTCCATGAAATTCCTAATTCAAAAATTATGCATATGCAAATTTTTACAATTTTAATATCTTTCAAGTAGAGCTAACAATATTTAAAAAATGAAAGAATTATGCTACATTATACTACCCTACGTACTATAAGAAAAGTACTTACAATAACAATTTTATAAGGTAATTTAAAGAGAACAGAAGTTTATCAAGCCTTAAAATATTTAGCTCAATTGCATACAATGAATCAAAATTTTTAAACAATATCTATATTTTACAAATTATGTACATTTAAAAATATTATTACTTTTGCTTCAAAATCAGATCCAGTTGCATTTTTCACAAATAAATCTAACTTAGCAGCTTCATCATAAGGTGGATATGTATCGGGCTCCTCTGAATTAGAAACTCCAGGAGACTTAAAAGTGATATATAAAGTTAGTCATGAACAATCAATAGCACAAGTTAAACCTATTAATTATTCAAATGTACTTTAAAATCCTTTAGAAACATAATCTCATATTTTCATAACAAACATTTTGCAATGGGATTTAATACAGTATAGTATATTTAACATAATATAAGCATACTATGATATTAGAAAATAATAACTCATTGTTAAATCTAGAAATAAAGTAATTTTTTTTAAATATACAAAATGAAAGGTGAGACAATGATTCTTTAAAGATATTCTTTATGCTATAAAGATATATTCAGTATATATTTTTCTAACAAAAAGTAGCAACAATGTAGTAAAATTATCTTTTGCTTTAATAAATGTTTGAAAAAAATAAAATCAGGTTACACATTGATTCAATAAACTTACAAACATAGCTACATAATGCATTCCTCTTGCATGGAGGTCATCTACAAATTCAGGAAGTTTGGCAAAATTTACAGGATCATAAGTAAAATCCAAATATCTCTTCATAAAATCAATATCATTCCATTGAACATCCTAAAAATATGCATCAATATATAAAATAATAAGATTACATTTAAATACTAAAGCATCCAAAAATTATTTTTAAAAAAATATTTCTCTCTTTCAACATGTTATTAAAAAAAGTATTCAACTGTTGATGAGTAGAATCACATCATACAAAACTACAATCAAATAAAATATTCTGTAATATGTATTGTGGTTTAAAAATAAGTATTTTAATGCCCTACCATATTTTTAACTATGGTAATTAACACTAATAAAAAGAAAAAACTGCAAAAATTACAAAAAAATTAAATAGTGAAGTACTAATCAGGCAACAGCAATTCAAAAATTGAAATAAATTTTATTCTTGAATGTTATAAAATACATATTTTTCAAAAGAAGAAACAAAATAAATGTCAGAAAAAAAGTTAAATACTATGTAATTTTTTCAGTCTATTTAATTATTACAATCATTTTAATAGTTCATTTTTAAATACTTCAATATTTAATAATATTTATGATGCCCAATGATAAATAGAGCAAATGTTTTAACATAAATAAATTTTTGAAATTTTTTATCAGTTTATTATTTTATCAAGGTATTATTTTTATATGTAATACATCGATATACAAGAAATAATGAAAACAATCTTAATCTGTCGTATTTTACAGGAGAGCTTGTTAAAATCAATAAATCATCTCTATACATTCTTATAGTTCTATATCTGTTATGTAGATAACTTTATATTGAAATCTTTTTAAACTGGGGTTCATAAGTATCCGATTATTTACTATATATATTGATTAAACTATTAGGAATAATGTTTGTTTAAGATTTAACTGAAAAAACTTTAGTACTTTTTCATAAAATCCATACCAAATGGGTTGTGTCTTGAAATTGACAAGTATGTTAATTTCATTCTGTCTTTGACAAGATGCGACATTTTTTAAGGAAGTTTTTATTCAATTTTTCATCCCTTGTTTACTATATTTCCATTAAAACTATTAGTACATTTCCGTTGATGTCATCATTAAATTCCCTTTAAAAAAAGGGATAACCAGATATAAAAGGAAAAGATAAACATTTTATTGCACCTCAAATGATTAAATTAACTACCCAAAACCAGCAGCAAACATAAAATCACTAGACATCATTATAAACTAAGTAGCAGGTATAAAATTAATGCAGGTTCAGCACAGAAGAGAACACTTCTTCTTTGGAATGCCAGCAATTCTATTAGAGTTTTATTAATGTAAAGAGAGTGAATAATACAATAAGATATTTTCCTCTTTCTTTATTTCATGATATTTAAGTCTTTTTCCCGAGCGAATAAGCATTTGTCAATTTCGACAATTTTGTTGTGCCCATTAACTTTAATATTAGGCTAAGATAATAAAGACTGGCATAATTGTCAAAAGAAGAAAAGCCTAACCAAATTAATAAAGCTTAGAAAAACACTTCACAGCCAAAACACAAAAGTATAAAGCAATTCGAATTTAATGGAACAATTAATCCAGATTTTAGTTACAAATTTTTTATTTATAGCATCATTTAAAATTTTTTTTGCTATGGAATTAAATGGGAGATCATGGTACACATCTCTGAAAAGAAGACAAGAAAAATGTAATAAAAACAACTCAAAAACTGAAAATGAAGCAAAAAGGAAGATAGTGTTTTTCACTTATGTGGAGAACAGACCAAGAATATAAATAATTTTCAATATGATTCTGATACAACAGTTTTTTGTTTGAACTTACATAAAACAAAACAACTTAATTACTCACAATAGGAACTCCTTTATCTAAATTTCTCTGTAATGTCTCATTTGTATTGTCCAAAGAATCATATCCATATTTGCATAAATGAAATCCAAGACTCCAGTACGGAACCATAAAAGGACGCCCAACAATGCTAGTATATTGCTCCACAACATCTGAAGGAGAAAGTCCCAGCATAACAAAGAAATCTAAGACACCACCAATTGTTCGTAAACTTATTGCTGGTGTAGGTTGTAGAACAGCATCTAAAGGACAAAAAGAAAAAATGTATTATGTTAAAAAAAAGGTGAAAAAATCACAACGTTAATTGTTTTTTTAACTAATAAGTTTGTTCTTATGACATAGACAAGAAATATTAATTTATTTTGAATCTGATGGAAATAAACTTCAAGTAACATTTTCAGTCATTTCTGAATAACTCTTACTATGAGAAGTTCTAACAATGTCTATAAATTCTCCATTAACTAAATTGTTATAATCATTTTCATGAAAAAAATTAATTTAAAATTTCAGTAAGTATGATATTTTAGGGTAATCCCTTTAAAAAAATTATGTGGTTATAGTAATATTTACACATTTCTGAAATAAAAATGTCTAATATTGAAAAATATAAACTATCTTTAACAAATACATATGCAAATTAAATATAAATATTATAATCATGATATCAAAGTCTGATAGAATGTAACAGAATTTGCCAAAAAATTATACTGTAAAAAAAATATTAGAAACTAATTAAAAAAATTCTAAAACAAAAAAAAATAGATTTTTTTATATTAATGCAGACAAAAATAAAAATGCTAAATATTGTTCTATAGAAAAGCTTTTAAAATTAAATATCATGTTCCCTCAGTTAAATCAATAAATTAAGTTTTATGCTCACTTGTACTTTGCTAATTAAACATTTTAATCAAATGTGACAGCTGTAACTTGAAGAAAAGATTTTTCAGATTTCACAAATTTAATTTAAATTATATAGATAAAACTAATTACTTATTACAAATAAAAGAAATAATTTTAATTTGAAATTTATATGCAAAGGAGTATTGCTTATTTAAATATATATCCATAAAAAAATAGTAACTGAAGTCTGAACACTATTTGTCATCTGAAACAATGATAAAAAATCATTATACTTTGTTTTTCAAATTTAATTTTTTTGTTTGTGTTTGCATTACTTACCCATAGCATTACTGTTCACCAAAAATACTCCGTTTGCATTGCCATTAGGTTCTAAGACTAAATAAAAGGGGTGGCTACCATACAGGTTTCTGTGAGGCTATTAAAAAGCACAGATAACAAAATTTGTTATAATAAAATATATTGGTTACTAAAATTTGAAATTTTATTTTCCTTGTACATTCAAATGCTTTAAATAATCACAACAAAAAAAGAGCAGAAAATGTTTATGTTCATATTTTTATAAATATTATTGCAGTAACAATTCAATATTACATTAATCATTTTACAAAATATATTCCTCTTTCACTAATATAATACAATATAAAAGAAAGACCTTCTTAATAAAATTTGTTTAAATATTTAGTTATTTGGATTTCTCATATCTTGAAACTTCAAAACTAAAACTTCATTAAATTATTTCCAACATTTAAGGGGGGGGGGAGATATTATACTCGATTTTGTACCAGCTATGCACTGAATTACAATTATGAGAGAATTAACAATTATTTTCTTAAAGTGTTTAAAAATAAAAGGAAATTATGCATAACTTTTTTATTTTTGAATTGTTGTTCATTAAAATTTTTTTTCTATAATAATAAATGCAAAATAAAACAAATAAGATATTACAATAAAACCTTCAGAAAAATTTGAAAATTCATTGTTATTCTAACTGCATAAAATAGTAACTGTTTTATAGATTGATTGTTTGTTTAAAGCAATTTAATTTATGATGTATGTCCATTTTTCATGAATATCCCTCAAACTAATGATCAAACCTTATAATAAAATTTAGAATATATATATATAGAGAGAGAGATATATATATTTGATTGTGCAAAGTGTATTCATTTTTTTAATATGAAAATCTATCCTGGAGTTAATTTACTATGTTAATTCGATTTATTAATCAATACAAAAACAACAAAATTTAGTACCCTTTGAAATATTAACAGTGATTTTTTTATTTATCCAGCTGCAATAAAAATTGAAAAAAACTATTTAAGATTAACCCTTTAAAAAAAAAAATAAAGAAGACAAAAAAAATTAAGGGCAGCTAGTAGGGTTTGTTACTTAAAAATGCACATAATTATATATTTCATGTTTGTATAATCATAAATAATAAATTTTAGTAAGTACTAATACTGCAAAGTCTTATTTAGGTATTAAAATTAAACCACATCAAACCTTCTCCATCTAAATTGTTAGAATCTGTTTGGATAATTTATTTCAAATACATGTATATTTAAATTTATAAAAATTAAGAGATATATTAGAAAAGAATAAGTGGAATGAAATAAGACCTGCTATTTAAAAAATACAGACATATGTGAAGACAAATTTTGAATATGGCAAAAGAAACATAATAAAAAGTCAACATAATATTGACATGAAATAGAGAAGAAAAATTCATTCTTATAGTGCATGCATTAAATATAAATAAAAGTAATGATTAACTTTAAAATATTTTTACAGAAGTATTTTTACAAAGTGTTAATATCACAGAAATCTACATAATGCATTGCTTTTAAAGTAATTATATTACAATAATTTGTAAAATTTCACACAGTTTATTGTGTGTGGGGGGATAAAGTTTTTTTTTTTTTGTATTTTTACATTTATTGATATTTTTATTGTTTTGTTAATATGGTATAGATAATGAAAAATTGATATAAAAATAAATAAATGCAGGATATAAATATTTGAGTATGAATTTTTTTAAATTACCACAGGTAAATCTCCTTGGTTAAAGATTGTATATCGCATCCAATTGAAAGACCTTAAAATACCTTCTTTTTGCTCTCCTAAGCCATATAAATATGATGATGCAGTGTGTGATGAAAGATGCAGAAACTGATTGCTGAAAACTAGTTGGGATAAATTTGTTTTGAAACTAAAAAGAAAGAAAGATTTTTTAAATAAAAAAACTGAATAATTATAATTAAAAATTAGTTATGGGTTATAAATACTCCAGGACAGCTTTTACATTAGTAAAATAGCACCACATCTAAATTTAGAGTTTTCATCAACATAACTATTATTCACAATGAAATTTCAGATCTAGTTGTAAAAAACATATTTGAAACACCTAAAAAAAGTAAATTTAAAATGATGCATCATTATTCAGCATATTATTTAGAAAAATTAATATAATTTTAAAAGCATAGCACAGCTAAAAGTTGCATCTAGAGAAAATGGTAGTTTTAATAAGACTTTTAGGAAAGATATGAATATTATACAAAAATTTTCTTTTTATTTTAATACATGAAACTTTTTTTAAAAATGCAAACATTATACATAAAATTATATAAAGTAGGACAAAAAATTATATGTATTAATTTTCTTATTAATGTTTCTTCTATATTTACAATTAAAAGTTCAGTCCATGCAGAGCTAAAAAATCATCACAATCTAAAAAATTAACATAATCTAATCAGAAACTGATTCACAAGATCTTTAAATCTGTTTTTTTTTTAAATGTAAATCCAAAGTAAAACATGGTTTTGAATATCATTGTCATGAAGAATTTATTTTATACATTTTGAAAATCACAGATAAAATTTGCTCTGGAAAGTGTTGCTTAATTTAAGACAAGTGAAGATATAAAATCAAATACAACCACAAATTTCAGGTCTCATTTGCAAAAGTCGTAGATACACATGTCATATGATTATGTGGCATGTAAAAGATCCCTTGAGTATCAATTTGGCTCTGGTACTCTTGGCAAAATTAAATCATGGCAATATTTAGTTTCCAACAAAAACTTGAATTAAAAAAAAATTAATTCAAGTGTTCAAATTTGATAACAAGGCAGCCACTAGATGGTGCCATCATGAAATGGCACTCATGTTTTGGGACTTGCCATGTCTGCAAAGGCTAGGGTGTTAAAATATAGCCCCATTGGGAGAAGGGGGGGGGAGATCAATTTATTTTCCTTTTACATTGAAAGTAATTATGAAGTGACTTAGAAATTTTATTAAGTTTTTCAAAAAAAACAATTTTTTTTAAAGTTATAGCTATATAAAATGCCATAATTCAACATGATTTATTAAGATCAAAGCTTAACTTTGCTAATGTTTTGAGATTTTAAAAATAAAACAATTTAACTCTCTCTCTACTAACTTTATTTTCTAACATTGTGATAATAGCTGAATTAATCAAACATTTTGTTTACATGCACACACACAAAAGATTTTTTAGTAAATTCTTTAAAAGAAAAATAATAATTAATTAAGGTTTTTAAAATTAAGCAATTGATTACTCTTGAAGGTTAATATGATTTTTAAAAGTAAATATGAAAGTTTTTTAAAAATTGAAATGTTATCAATTTTAAAAATAAATTAATAATTACTTACATGATAGCTCCAGTTGCTTTTCTTTTAACAGATAATAATCCATCCAATCCTAGTTCTACAGTATATAATTCATTCCGCTTATGAACGATTTTATAATGAAGTGGAATATCAGGTTCAAAACGATTTGAATCAGCATCTGTTAGCTAAAAGAATACGACATCATTTTATAAAACAATACAATTTTGGAAAGAGAAAAACTTTAATAAATTGTAAAATTTTGAATAATTCTTACATGTTTAACACTGAAATTTTCAACTCTAAACGATGTTACTCTTTTTCCAACAGATTACAAGTTACAAAGCAATTAAGAAGTACATTTTCACTTGGTTAAAAAAATAAATATGCTCAAACTAATGTATAAGGGTATTCATGTAAGTAGCTAAGAGTTCATGGCATTAAGTTAATGGTGAATTATGTGTTACACTGGCATAGCTAGTCTTGGGTGGGGCATGTATCAAAATTCCTTGGGGACCTTCTTTGGAAAACAAAAATGATCACATTAATAAAACTTTTTGAAAGTGTCAAAATATTATACATTTTGGGGCCCCTGTAGCTTGGGGTACCCTTATCATTGGTACAGCATTAGCTATGCTTCGGATGTACTCAGTCCTAAATCCACTAAAGAGTTATCATGTTGAAGGTTGATGAACATGAAATTTATCAGGGACCAATTATAATATTTTTATCTCTATTTTAATATTTTATCGTACTGTTTTTTAGATATTTTAAAATACTTGTTAAAATTGAAAGGAATATATGGTACTTCCCTATTATCCCAACAATCGACAATGTTCAAGATAAATCAACAAGTTGGCAACCCCAATTTCACATGTGTCTTATGCTCCTCATTGGCAATCATGTGCTTCATTTCATATATATAACGTCATCAATAGGTTGCAATAATACATAAGTACCAAATATACAATCAAACAAAAATTCTCCTTTTTTTGTGCTCCTTCATATGCTTTTTACACTTTTAAACACATACTCCACAGTTCACATTCAAGAAAGCGAATTGAAATTCCATAGGATTAGAAAATTTCACCCATTCAAAATGAATGATAGATGTGGAGCTCAAACTAAACAAGTGGACCTAATTAAAATATTTTATTTTATATAATTAACTTATTTTAAATGAAAATAAAATCAAAATAAAAAAGCAAAAATATACCACTGACTTTTAAATTTTCAATGCATTTATGATTTAATTGGTATGCCACAAAATTTCTCATTTTAGTTCAGTTGCTTAAGTTTGAGAAAAAATAAGCATGAAAGGAATGTTAAAATTCAGACCATTTGGAATATAAGCTAAAAATAACCATAAACGTTTAAGATTCTAATAAAAAATACTTTGGAAAATGGAAAATGAATTTTTTGGTGAAATTGTCGAATCGGCCACTGGCCTGCCAAATTATGAAAAATCGCTAATTTGGCGCGTTTTTGTGTGTTTTTTTTGGAGTAGCAACCCTACTACAACACGATCCGACTTCTCCCTTACTGATGCCAAAAAAAAAATCAAAAGGGGTTACCAGATTTGGTTCTTTTATCGATTTGGAGAGAAAACACTTGGCGGGATAAGTGGCCAATTCGACAATTCAACCAATTTTTTTTTACATAATGATGTTTTTGATTTTGAATAGAAGGCTTTAAAATAAATATTAAAAGAGAAAAAAATTGAAATGATAAAAGTATTATGAATTATACACATATCTTAAAACAGTAAATATTTAAAAATACCAAACATGTTTAAAAATGTAAACAATATGCAAAATAGATTGTAAACATAAAATGAATGAACAATGTTACTTTTATATTATAATACTAAAATCAAATATAACATAAGAAATATGTTATTCACCTTAATTCTAAGATTAACATTATCAATGAAGGTTATATTTAAATGAACCTTCTGTACATCCTTTGGAAAACCAGAAGAAATGTTTCTACTTAAGGTTGCTTCGATGTGATCAGCATCTTTAATTATATTGTCAATCTCATAACCTTTATGATTCCTTGAAAAGAAACATGATGGGACACCCAAGAACGAAGATTTTGTCAAATCTGAATCTTTTACAGAAAGATCAGATGCAGGTATATAGCAGCATCCCCGTTTCAAACACTCTGCTTCGGAAATTGGTCGATCAGGATGACAGTCAAATTTTTCTACGTCAGGAATTGAACATGTGTCGGGTTTACTTCCACCTTTTCCATGACTTCTAAAAGACTCGCCATTTATAAAATAAAATAATAAAGTGCCTACGCCAAAACCAATAACAACAACAGCGCAAATATAAATAATTTTTCGCTTTGTAGATGGACTTCGTGATTCCTCATTTATAAAAGTGTAATTCCCTT
The DNA here is from genome assembly GCA_019973975.1 of Trichonephila clavata. Taxonomy (NCBI): domain Eukaryota; kingdom Metazoa; phylum Arthropoda; class Arachnida; order Araneae; family Nephilidae; genus Trichonephila; species Trichonephila clavata. The sequence continues at coordinate 16,376 of BMAO01023771.1, forward strand.
TATCCATGTCCAAAACTGAAAAATGTATGAAATTCTATAATTTCCAATCAAGTTATTCCAATACACGTACAGAATAACCGCAAAGCAAGATTATATCGTTTAACCTTTTCATACGACATTGATACTGATAAACATAAGGTCGATTTAAACAGAATTATTTTATCTGTTACTCTTTTGTTTATAAAGCTTTTGTTTATCTTCACCTTCTATCACTAAAAACTTCTGCTTTTGCAGACGGCATTTGAAACTCGCGGTTGTAGTCACGGGTCGTTGCTAGACAGCGAAACAATAACATTATTCACCCTTCACTAACGGCGGTTCTTTATCAGTGTAAAAGACAATCCGATCAAACAACCAATTTAAATTGAAATTAAAAGGAAAATTAAACAAAAATAAATGTGCGTTCGTTGCTTCTCTCGAGAGTGAGTGAGTGATTTTGGGGTTTATTGGCGCAAGAGCCGATTTCGGCTATACTGCGCCAAACATTTGTTTTAATATCTGTGGTCTAGACGGGAAGAGAAAGAAAGAATGAATTGAATGACAAGAAAGAGGGTCGAAAATAGAGAAGGATCACTAGGGTACCCCGGGTTCGTGAAGCCCATGTTTACCAAAGACAGTAAACCCCGTGGGAAAGGAAAAGATCACTAGGGCACCTCGGGATTGTGACACCCATACTCATCCAAAGAAGGTGAGCCCCCTGAGGGGCTCGAGAGAAAGGAAGAAAGAACAAACAGAAAAAAGTTCTCTCTAAGAACGAAGAACCACTTCAAATACTTTGATGCTGAGAAAATATAATATTCGAAAATTTTTTGAAGTACAATATGATATGAATATTTTACATATTCACGAACTTTGTGGCGTTTTAAATGCAACTCGGAAAAATAGTAAGGATTTGATAAATGTACATAGATCTGTTAGATGGAGTTTTTTTTATGATAAAAAAATATATTTAAAAAAAAATTTATTCTCTGATCACGATATTTAAGAATCTAACTGCTCATTAAAGAAAAAAAAATCTGCTTCAGGTCGATTTTTAAATTTGATACTAAACTCATTCCCAGAATGAGTGAGTGAATATTAACGTCTCACTGTTTTTGACGATGGACCTCGTAATTTTGAACCATGGTCAGGTAACGAAGACGACCCCTAGCTGCCTCTCCTAACTACCACACCAACGGAAGGACGTCTTAGCTCTCCACAAATTTAACGTGCATCACTCCCCTACGGGGGGGGGGAGGTCTTCAGTGGTACTGGATTTGAATTCATGACAAGCCAACCACGAGTCCGTTATCTTGACCACTTGTCTACCGCGGCCCTCATTCCCAGAAAAGCAATGAGCCGTGATTTGAAAAAAGAGCATAAATGGATAATTTTCATGATATTTAGTGTCACTTGGATTAAAATACATGTATAAAATTGTTTTAAGAATATTATTAAAATAAAAAATTATTTAAATGCAATATTTTTGAAAAAAAAATTAATTTCCTATTTTTAAAACATTTTTCCTTCATGAAAAATGCTTCTATAAGAATAATATTTTGCTTATATAAAGCAAAGATTTCTCCAGAGGGTCTGAACAAGGAATTTTGTAAAATTTACATTATTTTCAGAGTTACTACAAACTGAAATAAGTATCGGTGTTTTTTTCTTAAAATTTCTTCATTCTGTAATACTAAAATATAGATAAATCAACTTCTAAATTTCATGTTTCAAAAATTCTAGCTCAGCCTATGTACAGAGATCTGAGCTATAATAGGCAAAATATTATTATTATAGAACCATTTTCCTTAAAAGTAGAATATTTTGAAAATAGGTACTTCTATGCTCATTTTTTGCCAAAATATTGCATCTAAATAATTTTTTAGTGTAATAATATTCTTAAAACAATTTTATACATGTATTCTAATCTAAATAACACTAAATATCATAAAAAATTATCCATTTATATGCTTTTGCAAAATAACTATTCTGAACTTAGTCGGGTACCTTAAATCAAAAATAATTTTGCACAGAATAAACATTACTTATTTAATTCATTTATATTCAAAGAACTAATCGCGCTTAGAGTTCTAAATTTCACAATTTTTAAATGGTTTTGTAGGAATTTTGTGTTACATGAAATCCACATTACATTTAAAAAATGGGAAAATGGGACCTTTCAGCTTTTAATTATAAAACAAAATAAGACATGCAATAATATATTTTTTTATTTAATCCAGATAACTCATGATACTTAAGAAAGCATTTAAAAACAAGATGTGCAATTTTTAAATGACATCCCATCGCTCAAACATACTGCAAATAGGATAAAAAGCATTTTTAATCTTCATTGTTGTTTTTGAAATTAAAATCTCGTAAAGGATAAAGTAGTAAGTTTTAGGATCTAAAAATATGTCTACATCTGAAATATCTCAGTTATCATTTGTGGATAGTCGTAACATAGTTTAGCTTAGTTTCTTAAAAAAATTAGTAAGAAGGATTTACTTTATATATCACTGCGTTGCAATCTCTCCATTCCCTTTCAATTTATGGTGTCAGTGAGAATTTTATCGGCTCCCCTCTACACGGTGGGTCTTCTGCGGCACTAAGCTCAAGATCCTGACACACCAGTCTGAGACCATAACCACTAGGCTACCGCTGCAACAATTTACCATGCTAAGCAAATATTCGAGTACGTAATATGTTTGCACATATAAATACAAAATGTTCATAAATATAATGCAAAGATATTCCCATATACATCTGTAGTGCAAAAGATAATCCCCTTAACATAAATTCGTAAATTTAAGAGAATTTATAAGCCGTTTTATACTGAAGCAAAGTAGAATGAATATCTCATGAAATGAATTATTCCATTTTTGTATGTATACATTATATATACCCATTATATCTCTGCTCTTTGGTTTATTTGCAACAATTACGTGTATTTTTCTTTCCTATTAAAAACATAGAATAGAAAAGTGATTACATAAGGTTTATTATTGCGTTACTCGTTTTTCATGGAAGTTAAAACTATTTTATCCAAAGTATTATCAAGAAAATCAATTTTGTTTTCGTATATTTTGAATGAGGAAACACGATTTCTCTCCAAAAGACATAAAAAAAACCCAGTAAGTTCACATTTTCTAGATAAAAATCTTTGGTAATGAAATCAGTGCAAGGAATATGTGTTGGTTGACGTAATTATCTACAGTTTGATGAGACAACAAAGAACATTTAAACAAAAATATTTTTTAAAGATTGAAGTTAGTTCTGCCACAATTACTAAGAATTTATTTTAAGAAAGAATACGATGAAAGATAATAAAGAATAAGATGCTCATACATTGATGCATCGCATAAAACTTCCCTTGTAGCTTTCTCGATGCTCTTGCTTAAATTTTATTTATAAAACCTTACAAAATATAATTATAATTCAAAAATTATGAATATCTAGAACATGAATTTTGTCATACTTTTTCAGAAAATGACCTCTATCTGATTTTACATTTGGATTTATGTAGTCATGCTACCTAGGAAATGCACATGTACGTAAATTTTGATTGTAAGAAATTTATTTCTCTGTAAAATACACTGCTGGCCACACAAAACGCAACACTCTGAAGGAAGCATGCCGAATTTATATCATGCGTTGACGGCGATGAAATATGGAAATCATTAGCATTATAGCGCAGACGCACATCACGGGTGGCCGTAACGCCACCTGCAAGCACTATATAAGGGAGAACAGATTGGCATTTTGAAAAAAAGCAATGTTTTTTCGTGTTTTTTTTTGTTTTTTTTTTTTTTGCCCGCGTAAGCTGTTTACTTATGCCTCGTGAAAGACTTCGAGCGTCTTTTGATTAATTTTCTGAATTCGGCCGAGGAAGAATAGTAGCCTATAATGATTTCGGATTATCCTTTAGAGAAATCGGACGAAAGAAAACAACTGTGGTGTGGATCTGTCATCTCTGGAGGCAGGAGGTAACGACGGACTGACAGGACCGATAGCACCCACCTCGTTGCATCACTGCCCGTAATGACAGGCGGATTGTGCGCATGGCAGTGATGGATTGCGCAGCCACTTCACGAACTACAACACAACAGATTCAGTCTGTTAAGCATCATTCGGTGTCCGCTCGTACCTTTCGACGCCGTTTGCAGCAGAGTGGAATGGGTGCAAGGCGTCGATTGCTTCATTTACCCTTGACTGGAAACCACAGGCGTTTGCGCCGTCAATGGTGCGATGGACGGTGGACATGGAGAACGGAATGGAACGACATTGTGTTTACTGACGAATCCTGCATCTCCCTGCAACATCACGATGGTTGGATTCGAGTTTGGAGACATCGTGATGAGAGGCTGACGAAATGTTGCGTTCTGCATCCTCACACTGGTTCAGCACCACCCGGTATCATGGTTGGGGTGGTACTAGATTTAACTGCCACACCCTTGTAGTACGCATTGCCGGTATACTGAACAGCCAGCGCTACATTTCTGAGGTGTTGTCCGTGGTCCTCCCATATATTCAGCGCTTGCTATCAGCTATATTCCAACAGGATAATGCTTGACCACACGTGGCACACAATGTTCAAAAGTTCTTCTTTACCCATCAGATTGAATTGCTTCCTTGACCTGCTTGTTCTCCCGATCTATCATCAATTGAAAAAGTGTGATCCATGCTTACACAACGACTGGCTCAGGATACACCATCCGCTGCTACACCAGATCAACTTTGGCAATGCGTAGAAGCCGCATGGGCTGCTGTACCCCAAGGATACTTCCAAAGCCTCTCTGATTCTATGTCGAGACGTTTAGCAGCGGTTATAGCCAACAATGGCGGCTACACTAACTACTGATTTTGTCATCATCCACACGTCACAAGAGGCTGTAACTTTAATCTTGTGATCTTTGTACAACATGTTATCTGCAAAATAAATTTCGCTGTATATCTCTGATCCTTCTTGTTGTTGCATTTTGTGTGGGCAGCAGTGTATATTTGTGTACGTGTGTGTGTAAATGTATTTAAAAATATTAGGATTTGTTCTAACAAGAAGAAATATGAAGATTAATTTAGACAGCCAGTTATAATTCCTAAAAAATTAAATTTCACCTGACTAGAAATTCATAGTATGATTACTATATTGAAATAAATTAATTAATCAATCTAAAAATAAATACCTTTTTATTGTTCTCCTTTGTGTACCATTTGTTTAGATTGTATCAATTGCAGAAAGTGACATCGTTTTCTTAACGAAATGAGATAATTTATCGTGTATGATAGCAACTTTTACCAAAAATCAACAGTTTTACTTTACGGGAATCTTGTAGAACAAATTTCCTTTACGCTTTAATCAATTCTTGCATTAATACAAAAAAATTCATACAATACTCAAGATACAATTATGAAATTTTCGGATTAATTTCAAATTTAATTCAACTGATCATTTTTTAAAAAAAATTTGTGCGAATAAATGCAATTAGGACAATTGAGGTTATAGTGAAAAATGTATGAAAAATCTTACACAGGTGCTGACGACCGCATTGCATTACGTTAATTGTTTGTATACCTCCTTTATTGACTATACATGCCTATACCATTTTTCTTTTTTGGCTTTTCAATGTGTGTTCATATATATATGTGCCCACATAATATATATATAAAGAAAGAGAGAAATAGAAATTATATCGGAATGTCAGAAAGGGCAGTCAAAGAGGCTTTCTTAGCTCATGAATCTTCCACCAAAAATATGTGGGGGGAAGGGTAATAATACAATAATAGATAATCATTCCAATTGTTAAACTATTAGACGTACAGTCTTGAAATTTGGTAAGCAGATTCCTTTCGTTGAGTACAGAATCGCTATAAAATGGGTCTCGCGATAATTAACACCCAAGTTTCATTTCGGGGAATTAAGGGGCGTAATAGAAAAATATTTCCGTTTTTAAACTATTCGATCTACCTGCTTGAAAATTGGTAGGCGTGTTCCTTTCATGGAATAGAGTTCCTCTAACAAAGAGTAAAACAAAAATCGACCCTTAAGGAGAGTTGCGAGGGGTCAAGGGAGTTATAGGAAAAAAATCCTGTTTTAGAATTGTTAAACCTGCGTACTTGAAATTTGTTAAGCATGTTTCTTTTGTTGAATAGGGATCCACTAAGAATGCATTTGACGGGAATCAACTCCTGGGGGAGCAGAGGGTTACTGGGGCGTGTTGACAAAAATATTCATTTTTTCGAACTACAAGAACTGTAATAATGGAATTTGGCTTACATTTTTCTTTTGTAGAATTGAAATCCGTTAAGAACGGTGTTTGGGAGATCGAGTCTCAACGGAATTACGGGGGGGGGGGGGGTATTGATAATAAAAATTTTGTTTTTGCTCTATTAGATTTACACTTGAAATTTTGCTTCCACGTTTGTTTTATGTAGTAGAGATCCACCTAAATTGGTTTTGCGGAAATAATATCATTCTATACTCAATTTTAGAGATTATTAGATAATACAAATTTGTTGTTTTGTCCTTTCTTTTTATTAAGAGGCGAAAGTTACAGGTTTCTGTATATTTTTCAATACAATCGAATTCTTAATGATAGGAGATATCAATAATTTATATATATAAGCAGAATATATTTATAAAACATCATGAAATACCCAGCGAAGCGGGTGGGTAACGGCTAGTTAATGACAAAAATAAACCAAGAACAGAAGTTGACAACAGAATCAAAGGGGCTAAAAAAATGCTTCTATGGGTTGAGAAGACAATTCTCAAAGATAGCTCTGAGAAAAATTCTCAGAGCTATCTTTGGCCCAGTGCAGGAAAGAAAGAGGGCGGTGGAGAACCAGATATAACTTCAAACTGTACAAGCTGTATCGGCAACCACAAATAACACAAATCATCCGTAGTAATAGATTAAGATGGTTTGTCCATATTTGGAGAAGCTTGAAAGATAATCCCATTAAGATTTTGACATTTAAAAAACCTGAGGGAATCTGAGCTAAAGATAGACCACCAACTAGATCAGTGATACTCAACCTGCGGCCCGCCGGGCCTTTTTTGAGTGACTTGGTCATGGCCCAATGCACTAAGAAATTTAATTATTGGAGAACAATGTACAAAACATTTAACAGGAAATTCTATCAATCAAGCAATCTAATGTATCAATTTTGCTATCAATTTGTTTTTTTTTAATAGTAGAATTTAAGCAAGCGGTTGATCATGGATGAAAGAAAATAGAAATTATCCCATAACTCAGTAAAAATTCATAAAAATAAATATTTTTGAGTGTGCCTTTGGTATAAAAGTTAATATAGCATTAAAATAAAAGCCAAAAATGAGTTTTAATATTTTGATCAATTTTGTTTGTCAATGCTGCTTTGATATCATAGTGTGTTTTTCCATACTCCACATGTTGCAGCCAGCATTAAATACCTGTCATGTGTATGCGGGCCGCTTGAAATACCTATCATGTGTATGCGGCCCGGCGGGAAAAAAATGTTGAGTACCCCTGAACTAGATGGCTGGATGACATTGAGAAAGACCTAAATACTTTGAAAATTAAAAATTGGAGACAGTGCCGATTTAAGCTCATTTGGGTCCTGGGCGTAGAAGATCTACAGGTCCCCTTGGCACTGGAGGATCGAAATTTATAACCAGAAAATCTAGTTAAGTCCAACTTATCCGGGCCCCTGGGCGCCCGCCTCAAACACCCAGTGGATAAACCGGCACTGATTGGAGAGGAATTGCTACAAATAGAGGACTTTGGAAGGAGTACGTGGTTGAGGCAGCCTGTACAGGGCTGTAGTGCTTTTGAAAAAGGAAAAAAAAAGAAAGAAGAGTTAAATTATTTTAAAAAGAGTTAAGTCAAAATTGACCCTAAATTTGGCATTCTTTAAACACCTATTTTACAATAAATTAAGATAATAAGTAAATGTATCAAATGAAAAATGTTTAGTTTTTTAAACGTTTTTTTTTAAATTTTTTTTATTTGTCAGATTTGCTTTTCTCACTATCTTAGTTCTTTCCACATTTTATCAGGTAATTCCAACACAAGAGTGCTTTACATTAAACTATGCTATATGCTTTTAAAAGAAATAAACTTTTTCGAAAACTTAATTAACTAATGCTTTGTTGTAATGATCGCAAAGAATTTCTTATAGGTAGGTTTGGAAAGGAAAGGAAAAATACTTCAGATTGCATTTTTCAGGAACTTTCTAACTATCGTAAAATCCTGCGTATAACGCCGCTTTGAGAACAAAAAATATGATCGAAATTTACGGGTACACGTTATACGCCGGGTATAAAAATTATAGCTTCAAAAAAAAAAAAAGAAATGAGCAAAAAGAAAATTAGGCTCCTATATCGATCGGAAAACTGTTTATTTAAAAGAAATGATATAACTTATTAACTTACACTGCTGTTTGTAAAAAATGCAACACCATGTAGGAATCATCAAAATTAAATAAACTTTGCAGCAAATATCAATTATAGGATGTTACGTAAAATAGTAGAGTTTCAGAGCCACCGTGCATGCGTGGCGTGCGCAGCGCCCTCTGAACTGATGCTGAAAGCGTATAAATAGAGGTCTGTAGCAGGAAGTTGAAAGTAGTTAATGATTATTTGTTAGTGGCGAACGTTTAGTGAGACCTAAGTATGCCTCCACGACGAAATAAGGAGAAATTCCAACAACTTACGGAGTTTGAACAGGGGAGGATTATCGACCTTCGAGAAGGAGGATTTTCCTGTCGCGCAATATGAGCTCATGTGCAGCGGGACGTTTCCACAGTGATGCGAGTTTGGAAGCAATGGACCGACGAGCCCCAAACAACTCGAAAAACTGGCAGTGGACGATGGAAGGTGAAGTCAGCGAACGACGACCGACACCTGCTCCGCATGGAGGTGAATGACCGTACAGCTTTCTCCAGGCAGTTGACAGCACGTTGGTCACTGTTACAGGTGTACTAATGTCGGCTTCGTCAATTCGTCGATGTCTGCTGCCCCGTGGATTGCTTGCAAGGTTGCTTTTAAACAGAATCCTCCTCACGGCAAACCATCGACGGCTGTGTCTGCAATGGGCTCATGAGCCCAGAGCCTGGCAATCTGATTGACACCAAGTTGTCTTTTCAGATGAATCATGCTTCAATTTGTGGAACCTTGATGGCCGCATTCGTGTTAGGCACTATGCCGGTGGATGCTGCCTTCCAGAGTTCGTTATCGAACAGCATAGTAACCCAACACTCGGAGTTATGGTCCGGAATACGATTTCGTATCATGGACGATCCAATTTGCTACGAATTGAGGGTAATCTCAATAGCAACAGGTACGTTCCGAAAGTGCTACAGCCCGAAGTCGTTCCCTTCCTTCAAGGCATCCCTGGAGCTATCTGTCAGCAGGATAATGCACGCCCACATGTTGCAAAGACTGTTCGAGACTTCTGTTCAGCCCAACACATGCAACACCTTCCTTGGCCTGCTAATTCTCCGGATATGTAGCCTATTAAGCACGTGTAGTATTTGGTTGGTCGGCGTCTCGAGCGTGATCCGCGTCCTGCGGCTTCAAAAGACGAACTTTTGGTGCGCATACAAGCAATATGGAATTCTCTTTCACAAGCAGACATTCAAAATCTGTTTGACTCCATGCCACGTCGTATAGCAGCACTTTTTGCAGCGCGAGGTGGCTACACCAAATACTGATTTCGGGCACTTATTATTTTTTTTTTTTTTTTTTTTGCTTTGAAAATTTTGTTATTTAGTTGTACTAATACAAGCCATGTGTGTGCATTAAATTTCATTTATTTCTGATGATTCCTTCATCATGTTGCATTTTTTAGAAACAGCAGTATAAATGGTTGTTCTAGAAGTATACTATATTTTTTTTCGAAAGTCTGGGATAATTCCTTTGAACAAAAGACTAAAATATAAGAGCATTGCACGCGTACATTTGAGGTTCCTTCGTAAAAAAGGGGGTACGCGTTATAGGGCGCATATTCCTAAAAATAAAAAATGTAGCTCGAAAGTATGGGTACGCGTCATACACCGGTGCGCGTAAATCTTGAATGCTTCTACATACATTTCATACTTAAATTGCTCCATCTTGATTTCCATCTAAAATATCGCTTTAGACTGGAACTTAATCATGGTGTTAAACCCTTAAATAAAATTCTGAAAATTTTTTTAACATTCATTGCTTTGTGAATACTCCACTTTTTGTGTATACGAATACACAACAGTAAAAGGGGATCCCCCTGCCTGTAAAAAGTTTAAACTTTTTAAAGCTAATTTGTGTGTGTGTGTGTGTGTGTTTCGTTTTTATTAAAAATAATAAATTAATACACTGAGTAATAAAAATAAAAAAAATTTAAAAAAATATTGTCTTTCAAAATTTTAAAGTTCTTCTTTTTCACAGATTAAAAGAAAAGAACTTTTAAAAACGTAACAAACACTTTCTTAAAGTTTATTCTTAACTATTTAATATATTTATTTATACACACAACTGAAAATTTTTACTCTAAGTTTTTTGATTTGAAATCCACTGACAAGACTGATTTTTTATTTGAATTCCATTATTGTATTTCGAATTAATTTAAGACTCTTTACGCTTCTGGGAAATAAAAAATTCTCCTTGTTTCTATCAATTGTATTTATTTACTTACTCTTGGATTGGAAGCAAATAATGAGTTCTTCTTTTGCAGCTATATCACTGCCATTTTTTGACTCAGCGTTTATTCCCATAAATATCGAAACAATTATTTAGCAGAAAGAAGTTGCAGAAAAATGTACAGAAATGTTTTATCTGTACACTTATACTTCTTACTAAATCAATCGACAAGAAAATAAACTCAGCAATGATGAAAAAAATCCTGCGCAACTAACTTTTCAGAAAATATTTACTTTGGGATTACTTGGACTTGTTATCATGTTTTTCCAGACTTTTATAAAACCCAAAGTTTTTTTTTCAGGGAGAAAGAATATAGAGTTAATTAAATTGGTAATTGCCTAATTCTTGAAATAACTTGTAATTGTATAACACAGATTTCAGTTTAAAACATATATTCGATAATTCTCTCTTATATTTAGTTGTTATTATTATATAAAAAATTTTCAATTTGACTTCTTCATTTATATGTCCCTTTTTACATTATTAAATTTACTGAGAGAAAATATCCGTGTTACACAATTGTGTGAAATTGATATTATTGTTATACGATTCACAGGAATCTCAATTACAACATAAAAAGATCGATCAATTAAATAAATCAAATTCTAAAAATAATTTTCGTATTTTGTATATCAGTATTATTCAAGAACCAGTTGAAATGTGGTCTTAAAAGCTTTTGTTTTAAATTTCATTCAAATCAAATCATTAGTCCAAAAGATATCCGGAAACAACTATTAGGAAGGGCAATATACTGCATGTAGTTCGTCCTCGCAACAGTTTTTTTTAACAACCGGTAATGAAGGGATATTAAATAGTGAATAATTACTAATTCTGAACTATTTTATGATCCATTAAGTATCCATGTATTTTTTGCCCGATCGTAGTGTAGCTTGCTCTTACACGCGCGTTTTTCTTTACTAACTGCTTGGGTTACTTTATGCCATTGTTTGATATGAAAACCTCTCTTGTGAAGGAAAAGTGATACAGTGAAAACTGTTTAATACGAAACTGACGGGACTGAAATATTTTTTCGTGTTAAAAGAATTTCTTGCAAAGAGATACTGCAATATATATATATAGGCAGTAAATAATTCAAAAGAAGACTAATAAATCCAAGCATCCTAAGATCAGACCGGAAGAACAAGAACATGGAACCATGACAAACCAAAAAGAAATGTATCTAGAGGGAAAACTATTATGATTTCTCGAGCTGTCACTGTTTAGGACAGTGAAACAGGATTAAACATTGTTTGTGAGATCTCACCTCTCCTGCAGCAGAAATTGTTTCTACATAATACTTCCAGTATAAACTAAGGCAATATATATTATATATATATATATATTATATTATATTATATTATATATATATACATAACGATGAGGACGGATTTAGTAAATATGACGAATATTTTGTATCGTGGCCGGTGTTAATTTTTACAGGTAGACTTGGTCGAGAGATAGCTATGTCTTGAAAGAATACTGCTCCACTGTAGGTTTCATCTTTCGTTTATTAACATCACCAATAAACAAGTGCAATCACATTAAATAATTTACGGAGTTCACACACACAAAGCCGAAGCAACATTTAGCAGCGACGCGGACACATAGTCGACAAAAAAAGCACCCGAGCTTTTTATACTGGCGGTGAAGGATGTAAGACTATTTTGTAACAGGAGTCGTGATTGGATGCAAATGCGTGCGAGTAACTAGATTAAGATTAAGATTATAACGGTCTTGTGCCAAAGGATTAGGAAATGAATTTAACGGGTAAAGTTAAAGAGTTAGAAGAAGTCATT